>VYZS01015393.1:0-25858 GCA_013400695.1 Neodrepanis coruscans | reverse complement strand
TATATAAAAATATATAAATAAAGGTGTCTGACCTGCTGTGCTTAAGGGGAATGCTCCACTTACCCTCAAGTAGACAACACTTTATTGACAGGCACATGCCATGGAGTGTTCAGAGACAAAATGGTGCAAAGTAATACAGATTGTGACTCTGTTTCACACCCTCACCCTCCTTGTGGTTTTTGCTTGGGCAATATTAAAAATACGAACATTAGAAGATGGAAAATGTCGATCTTTAGGCAAATGTTTCTGCTCCTCATTTGCAGGTTTTGACGTTGCAAAGACAGGGGATGCCCGCATTGGGTTTGTGGGTTTCCCATCAGTGGGGAAGTCCACTCTGCTCAGTAACCTCGCTGGTGTGTACTCGGAGGTGGCAGCTTATGAATTCACCACTCTGACCACCGTGCCCGGGGTCATTCGGTACAAGGGGGCCAAGATCCAGGTGAGAGCTGGGGCTGGCAGGGGCTGACATTGGCAGGGTGGAGGGGACATGTGCAAGTGCTTGAGGATACTTTGGATGTGTTTCCATGAGGTACTGGTAATCTTCTGCTTTTCACTGGGAATAAGCTCCTGTGGTAGCTCTTAGGTTCTCTGTGAGATGATCTGTTCCACTCTGCCAGGAGGGCACGTGGGATAATACAATGTTTAAGAATCAAAGGGGAAACAATCTTGTCACATTCTGTTCAAATTTTCAGTAGATTCAGTGGTTTAGGAGAAAGAGAAAAGGATTTATTGTCTCAATGGAGAAGAATATTTTTCTCATGTGTTACTTTCCTTCCCGTGAACAAATAGCTTCTTGATCTGCCAGGAATTATTGAAGGTGCCAAGGATGGTAAAGGCAGAGGACGGCAGGTCATTGCAGGTGAGTTGGAGCTGGAGCTGGAGACAGCAGCAAATCAGTGGTTCTTTTAACAGCACAGGAAAATGAAGGCTTGAATCACTGTTTCTGCTGTTTTTAACAATCAGAATTGTTTGCTGGACTCGAGCTGCCTGCTGAGAAGCAGTACCTGCTTTCTGTCAGTTTTGTTTCCAGCTGTGGCTCTGTGCCTTTGCTGAGCTCCTGCTCTGCACTGACACTGCACACTGGCAGTTTTGCAGGCAGATGTGACCCCATCCTAAACAAGGCTGCTGTCTTCATTTCTTGACCCAGCTTAGTGTCCTCAGCCTGGGGTCTGAATTGAGATAGGAAGGAAGATTATTTCCAGCCTCTGTGATTGTTACAACACATAAGGATTTGTCTGTCAGTGATGCTTGGCCAGCACAATAAAATTCAGTCTTACACTGGAACTCAAAAATGAGCCGTATGCTGCCCTTCAGGGGTTTCATACCGTCATCAGTCCATGTTTTGGTGATTTTGTCTCAGGTTGTGAGTGGTTTTTTGAGAGATGACTTTCTTTTTCTGATTCTTAGTTGCTCGAACCTGTAATCTCATTCTGATTGTTCTGGACGTGCTGAAACCCCTTGGTCACAAGAAAATCATTGAGAATGAACTGGAGGGATTTGGAATTCGTCTGAATAGTAAGCCCCCCAATATTGGCTTTAAAAAAAAGGATAAAGGAGGCATTAACCTTACAGCCACAGTAAGTTGAAAGTTTTCTTTAACCAGAATTAAAAACCAAATTGCTCGAAGAATGAGGCATTTGCAGTTGGTGCCTGGGACCATCTTGTGCTGTGACTTCTTTAGAGGCTGAAGTGCTGTACTCTGCTGCAGTCAGTTACTTTTTTGGGGGACTATCCATGCCTCTCCTGGAGCCTGAGCATCTCCTTGTCCCCAGATCAGAGGCTCAGTCATTTTTCACACTTGGGAGGTCCAAAGGAGAGTCTGCAAAAACTGGCTCTCACTTGGTGGCTACAAGATTCTTCTGGAAGAGATTGCTCAGAGTTCCAGGCCTTGCAGCTTGGACTACTCTGCATTTCCCATGTGCCACTGAATCTTTAGAAGTGTAGAAATAGCCAGAGATACCAAAAATCAAAATTCTGGGCTCTGAGTCCCTCCCATGTAGCTGTCTGGGCACTGAACTGGTAGGTACACGGGTTTGGGTTGCAGCTGGTCTCAGACTTACAGGAAACACTGATTCTGAGATGTCTGACTGCAGCTTTGAGTGGGGCATTAATATAAATGAAGGTTTTAGGATTTAATTCTGTTTTTCCCTCTCCTCAGAGTAGCTTTGGTGAAATCAGAGTCAAAACCAGTAACTTCAAATGCTGCTGTTATTTCTGGTAATCTGCAAACTTCCATTCCTTAACGCTGTGTCTGTCTATGCTCAGTGTCCTCAGAGTGAGCTGGACACTGAAACAGTGAAGAGCATCTTGGCAGAGTATAAAATCCACAACGCTGATGTCACCCTGCGCAGCGACGCCACTGCTGACGACCTGATTGATGTTGTGGAAGGAAACAGGTATTGTTGGGACTCTGCCTTTGGCACAACTGCAGCTGGCATTACAAAAAAATTCAGTTTGTTTCCCACAGAAGCTGAGCCAGCACTGGGCCATCAACACAGGGATATGCTTTTTTAAAAATCATGTGTCTTCCCTGTGCAGGTGGCTGTGTTCTGCTGCTGGGCTGCTCTAATGGTTTCCTTCTCTTTGCAGGGTTTATATCCCATGCATTTATGTCTTAAATAAAATCGACCAAATTTCCATTGAGGAACTGGATATTATTTACAAGGTGCCCCACTGTGTGCCAATATCTGCCCATCATCGCTGGAACTTTGATGATCTGCTGGAGAAAATCTGGGACTACTTGAAGCTTGTGAGAATGTGAGTCACAAGTGCTGCCTTCTGTGGGGTTAAGTGTAGGGCTGAGACTGAAGGTCTCAGAATGGATGAATGAATGAATTTTACAATACTTTTCTACTAGCTGAACTATTTGTAAACTACAAATTGTGCTCCTCTTGTCTTCTGTGTGACAGCCACAAGTGCTGTCTTGAACTTGTAGGGGAATTAAATGAGGACCTTGTGAAACCAAGACCAAAGCACATCTTAGAAAGTTCCTGAAAACGCAATTTGAGTCAAACTTAGTGTAACATTGTGAATTCCAGAGGTGGTCATCTTTTCAGTCTGTCATGCATTCAGCTTTCTTAAGAGAACTTAGTTTAGAATTTCAGGCATTTTTACTCTTAAGTTATTCCAGGTTTATATCATAATGCATTTTTGACAAATTTATGAATTAATCTATTCATACTCATAATACAGTAATTGTAGCCTTTTAGAATTTGTATCTGTCTTATGATAATGTAAAATCTGTTGTGAAAATGGATTTAGCGTGTCCAGGTATCTGGGCTATAAATTTTGTCAGGTGTTTTTTCCAATATATGTTGATATTTTCACAGAAAAATCCTAAGTCAGAACCATGACACTGTAAATGTTCTTTTCCATTAACTATTCCCATTTCACCTGTTTTTAAACACCTGCAGAAAGCTCCCTAGTGAGAAATCTGTGCAGTTACAAGGGAGAACCCACTGCAGCCAGTGGCTCCCAGCTGCATCTTCAGCATTTTCCTGTGTGTCCATTGTCTCCACAATAGTGGAACTCAGCACACACCCCTGGGCTGACAGTGCAAATGACTGAGGAAATTCCATGATGGGTTGAGAAGGGAGGTTTTGGTCCTGACTGGCTGTTCCACCTGTGTTCCAGTTACACCAAACCCAAAGGGCAGCTCCCAGACTACACCTCTCCTGTGGTGCTACCTTACTGCAAGACCACAGTGGAGGATTTTTGCATGAAGATCCACAAAAATCTCATTAAAGACTTTAAATAGTAAGTATTATTGTACAAGAACAATTCATAGAGACTAGAAAACAGTCTGCCTCCTGGTGTATTATTTCATTCTCTTGTAAACTACAGGGGAAAACAGGAATTTTTTTTTAATTTTGAACTGATCTCCCTATGACACTTAACACTTCAATTGCTGTATTTGATGTCCTGCTGCTCTTTCCTGCATTAATTTTCTTTATGGGGAAAATGTTATTTGAAAGTAGTGTGGATTCAGGATTACAGGCCACTGTCCTGTGCACTTGGGTACTTCAGATGACTTCGTACTTTGTTTTGATCTGCTTGTACCCTGGTTCACAGACCACTCAGCCAGGTACTTGCAGGAGAATAAAAATAGCTCTGAAGCATTGCTTTCTGTATTAGCTTTGTGACAGAAATAGCTGCTGCTCTGCTGCTTGCATATCACACTTCTAAGCCTTTTAAATTTGATTTTTCTTCTCCTTTCAGTGCCCTGGTCTGGGGTTCATCTGTCAAACACAACCCCCAAAAGGTTGGTAAAGACCACACTCTTGAAGATGAGGATGTTATTCAGATTGTGAAGAAATAAAGTAGTTCTCACAGAGGTTGTGGCTGTGGCTGGAATTTGTCATTTATTGTAAGTGGCAAAGAAATGCCATTTCTAAATGGAAATTGTTTTTTTGTTGTAGTCCTTTGCTGTGTGGTAAAACTGATGTTTCTGGCCAACTTGTACTGCAGGGTCCTGTTCCAGCAGAACTTATGGAGGAAACTCAGGTTAGGTGACTTTCACAAGGGCAAAATCTTACAAAAAGCTTTGATACCAGGGATGAGTTTCTGCTGCACGTACAGGCCTTTCCAAATTGGAAAAACAGTTCACACACCAGGAATTGTTTCACATGAGAATGAAACATGAAAAGCGTAGGCTGAAGAAACGTATCTTACAAAACAATGCTAGAGGACAGAGAGTTCCAGCTGCCTTAATCTGAAAGTGTTCTTGTTTGAATACTTCAAGGCTATTAATAGTCCTGCAGTTGTGGAAAAGCTGGTCTGTTTTGCTCAGGGGCAGTTGCTTTTTCAGTTGTTTAGACTAATGGAAGCAAACTGCTTGTGGCTGTTAGGGACTGAAAGCTTTTAAGTTTTCCTAAAAGAATTTCCTGCCTAGTTTAGATAAGTCAGTATGTTGCTCAAGAGAAGCAGGCTGCTCTTAAAGAGTGGTTCTGTTGTAGAATAGAGATGAATAAAGAAGCTTTTAGCTCATGGCAGGAGTGCTATCAAATGCACCAGGCTCTGGTATTTTCTCTCCTATCAAAAGGAAGTAGGGGTGTTTACTTGGATGCATCAGAAATGCTCCCTCTTATGTTTTTATGCATCCAAGGAGAAATAAAGTGATTTCAGACACCCACCTCAAGCACTAAATCCCTACCACAGTGGTTGCTACTCAGCCTGGTAAGGAAACATCCAAGCCTTGATTCTACTCCAGGCCTTGGCACCAGTACTTTTTCCCCCTCACTTCTGATGGAATCTGAAGTGCTGCTGGGTGAATGAGGATGTCACTCAGACTGTGAAGAAAGAGCAGTGAACCCCATTCACCCTTTGTTTAAAGATGGTTAGTTTTACAAGTTAGTTTTCACAAGTTCTGTCCTCACACTTAATCATGACATTTAAATGCAGCAATTTCATTTTGTCAGTTGCCTTCATCTCACAGACTCCTCCCCACCCCCCAACTAATTGAAATGTTCTGCAGATCAGCTCAAGCCATGGTTCCAGCTTACACATAAGAAGAGTGCTAAAAATTAATCCATATGCTGACATAATTTAGTATAAGAGCAGTTGATACAGACAGCTGGTAGAATCAACTTTATTTACAGAATGTTACTGGGAAAGTGTCAAGTTAAAAAAGTATGAAAACAGTCTTACAAGGACAAGCTGGTGATTGCATGTTTTACAGGGATTGTTTTGGGAACAACCACTAGAAGTATGGGTGACCCCCAACAGCTTCCATGTTGGAGATTTCAGCTTGCTATTTCCATACAACACTGTCTCTGCTGGACTGAAACAAACCCACCACAGACACTGGCCAGGGTTACAATACAGACAAGTGATTTTTTTTTTTTCCCTGCTGCTGGTTTTGCTTTCAGTGAGACCTAAGAAAGAGCAAGTCTGTGAGAATTCTGGTTTTGCTTTCACCTCTTTTAAAAGAGCACAATGGCCTAAGCTAGATAGAGGACAGACAGCAGTACGAGACTCAACACAAGTGAGGGAGTGCAGTGAGGAACCATGCAGAAGGATGGAAGAGAACATTTAACTGTTCAGGAAAGTGAAACAGGCCTAAAAGGAACACAGTACTTTAAAACCAAATATACACAGTAAGATCACAAAATTACCCCATCCTCCCCCTTTCAAGCCACAGAACAAGACTCAAAATTTCACAGTACTCGCATCGCTGGATGCACATGGGATTGAGGACAGTTCTTGGGACTCCCTTCTACAAACAGCACTCAAGGCAGTGTAGAATATTCCACAGCTATGACTGAGGAATTGAAGGGTGAGGATTCAAAGGCTCCATTTTGATGACCTTTAGTAACTGGCTTGAAGGATTAAAACAAGGAAAATACTGCAGCTAAACAAGGACCAGCACCAGCCCTCTTGAAAGAGCAACGACCAGTAGGTACCTACAGACTGAACATCTGGCTTTATCATGACTGCACCAGGTCCCATCCTCAAGGCTGATCAAAGACTAAATAAATCTCTCATTTGGTGGCAAGAGTCACACATGGGTAATCAGACCTTTGTTACACAGACAGCAAGATGTGGGCTTTTACTTTGACACTTGAGCTACACTGAGAGCACAGTACGTGACAGAAAGATGGGAGAGGGAGACCTAGAGGAGATGAGCAGCAAGAAAAGGCAAAGCAACTTCATCCTCTTCACTCACACTTAGGATATGCAACTTTAATCTTAAACAAAGTCCCACACATACAATGGAGAAAGGTCCAAACCATAGGCACAACTAAAGCTCAACTGTTACCAGCTACTCTTATGTACAGCTGTATAGATTCAAAAAGGCTATTCTAGGTGTGTATGTACAAAAGATTGTTTATACACAAGTCTGTACAGAAGGGTCTATACACGTAGTTCTCTGCAGAAGGAATCTATAGCTGCTACCTCTACACTAGAGAATATCAGCACTTCATTCACATATCTTACAAAAACNTAGATTCAAAAAGGCTATTCTAGGTGTGTATGTACAAAAGATTGTTTATACACAAGTCTGTACAGAAGGGTCTATACACGTAGTTCTCTGCAGAAGGAATCTATAGCTGCTACCTCTACACTAGAGAATATCAGCACTTCATTCACATATCTTACAAAAACAAAAAAAAAAGTAGACACTTCCAGGATTAAACTGGCTTTGTCTTGCATCTAAATTTCTTCAGGCTTCACTATCCAAGCCATAATGGATCCTTTAGTCTTGATGCAGACATGAGACCAGGACAGGTGCCATGTGCTTTAGTCTCTCAAAAAGAAATTTTGCACAGAGTACTAAAAATAAAAGCCCCCAAAAAACAAACAAGAGGTGAAGTCCTGACTATGGACATTTTCATCCAGTCTAAAGAATCACAAGTGTTCCACCCAGTGGTCACTGTTCACTGCCGGTATTCCAGTTCATCTACACTGATGACTTTGGATGGCATGGAAGGGAGAGGCTGCTGCAAGACATCTGAACCAAACCATTTTGCAAGGCCAATAGGAGAGCCACTTCTCTGGCTGGGGCGATGGTCAAGCTGTGTGTGCCCGTGAGATAATCCAGTCCGAGGCAGCACATTCTGAGGGGCTGTTTGTGCACCAGCAGGTGATCCCTGTGCTCCAGAGCCTGTGAAATGTAAAGCTATTAGAGGTGGAATAACACCCAGCACAAATTTGCCCTCGAGCTATCACCTGGTAAGGCACTGTGAGTGAACTGAAGGTGGCTTTTACTCATTCTATGAGCCCTTGGAAATGTGGGCACCGTGTTTATTCTCATTAGTACTCCCTTAAGTGGCCTGACAGTGCCAGTTCTGGACATGGTATCACACAGGTTTGAGCTGGAAGACCAGGATCAAATCACATTTCACTGGAGATGATGGGTGGCCTTTGTCCCAGCAGGGCTGAAAGCTGCACACGTGCTGCAAGAGGCAGATCTGTCAGTAGCAACTCACGTTCTGAAACCAAACGCCTCACTTGGACTTCCTGGCACAGCCTGCAGTGCCCCAAACTGCCCAGTACCCACACAAGGCTGGTGATTATGAAAAACTGAATTAAAGCAGCTTCCTGCTAGTACAGTACCTGTGTCCTACAACTCCCACTCCTGGGTTCTTTCACCTACCTGACCGCTGCAGCTGCTGTTGCATCATCGCCAGCTGCAAAGGTGTCCCCGAGCGTGGATTCAAGATGTGATGGCTTGCTGTTGGTAGTGGGTAAAAGGGCTGGCCAAGGATGGGAGCAGATATTCCCTGCAAGTGAGATAGGTCCACTCCAGGAGGAAGCATACCTGTTGAATGTGAGCAAGAAGACTTGTTATCTGATAAGCATGAGGAATTTAAAGCAAAACAAAACATATATAGATATATATTTAGATGGGTTGGAATTTATTGTCTGATTTTAAAGGTAAGTTCTGATGTAATAAACATCACTAGTAATATCAGTTTGTGCTGTTCCTAACACAAGGTCAGTCTTACAGAGAACATGCATTAACTTAAGAGGAAAAAACCAAGTATGGCTCACCTGCTTGCAGCAGAGGAAGGTGTTGTGGATGGACCCCCTGTGCCAGCATTCTCTGGACCAGTCCTGGGTGCAGTTGATGAGCAGGTCGTACAAGTGGTACATGGGGAACAAGGGGGACTTGATGAACAGGACGAAGGAAAGGGCCTCCTGGTACTGGGGAGGCCATTGTAGGAGTCTTCCTACCAGCTGATTTGGGCCTGTAGTCTTGCTCTTTGGTGCAACGATTTGCTTGGGTAAGAGGTGTGGAACATGCAGAGCGTTGCAGTGCAGGTAGTTTGGTACCTAAGGTGGGCAAAGTTCCTTGATCTGCATTCTCCACAGAACTAGACAGTAGGTTATCTGTAGCTAGAATCGAATACAACTATTACAGTCCACAGCTAGAGATTGCACCTAATTAAATTTAAAGCTAATGACTGGATTTTATAGTTAAAATTCCAGAACTAGCTGAACTGTAGTCATGTATATTTAATAATGAGCATCTCTTTCCTGGATGCTTCTGGCCAAATTATTTCAAAAGATTAATGAGAAGGAGTATGTTCCACAGAAATCCCTTGACAGCAAGTTAAATTAGACCAGAATAAGCACCTTTAATTCTTAGTTTTAGTTTTTTTTAAAGGAATTTGTAACTGGCAGCATGGATGAGTCAGTGCCAAAGTGACGGGGTATACGGGATCCTCCCTAGACAAGATTGTAATTTGGAGTTGGGCCAGAAATCTAGCCCAAAGTGGCTTTTCAGATTGGGTAGGTTTGGGAGTTAGCAGCAGCCTTCTATGTCTGACACTTGCATATTAAGATTTGGAGCACTAAAGCATCTCAACAAGTTACTTCCACAGACCATCCAGATCAGTTAGACAAAGCCCAAAATACCTTGGAATCAACTGCTACCAGCTGAGGTATTAGAGCTGGAATGCTAACAGGGACTGCAATGTATCTCTGTAGTTACCAGCACTGAAGTTCAATGTCATGGCCATCAGCCATGTCAGTCTGACTGGGTCAGGAAGCTGGTGTTCAGCATTTCCTTTAATAGCCTCTTACATCAGTTTGGGTGACAAAATGCTTCCCTGATCTGCTACACTTAAGAGCTTAATTGGTCTCAGCTTTGATTGTTAAGATGTCTCAAGAGAACTCAAGTTTTCAATTATTGGTGTAGACTGTTGTTATTATGCTTGTTCAAACGTTGCAAACAAGCACTTATGGTCCTGGCCTCAGTGTCTCAGTTGCTCATAAACTGACAGATAGGAAAAAACGGACTAAAGCCTAATACTGCTGAAGACTGCACTTTAAAGTGTATCCCCTCCATAGCTCTAGGTCCTCCTCTTTATAGGCCCACTCATTTCTACACCCTCCTCATCTCCACAAATCAGGAATGTCTAAAGGTACCCTGGGTGTACTGTGCCAAAGGAATCGGATTCTACTCCAAATCCCTTTTGTTTGAGGTATTTTAAAGTCATTACAATACCTTCATTTGGTCTCTGATTCTCATCTTTAACATCACTCATCTTCATTTTGCCAGAAACCGGCTCCTCTTTGCTTTTCTCCTTGCTCTCGTACATCTTGCGGATCACCGAGGTAGGTGTGAAGGAAGGAGACAACTGCAGAGAACAGCAGGAAGCAACACCTTACCCAGTGCTCATTATCCAGGCCACACCATTTCAGTTGTGGGTGGACACCAATTCTAGCACATCCTCTCTGTTTAAAGCTCTTTTGAATCAGCCACTGTGTGCCCACAGTTTTACTTCACCTCATTTCATAGCTTCATTCTATGGTTTAAGCACTTCTCTTTAGCTTTTGCACAAGTCCAATACCAAAATGAGCAGCTATTCTCAAAGTTAAAGGTACCCTAACAGGCTTGGAACAAAAGAGCTGAGCTGTACTTTAACTTAGAGCTGTTTCCTCTTTGCTATTGGTTTAGAACAGGAGCTCCACAGGAGTTCCTACAGAGCTGCTTTATCTGTGTTAACTCAGGGCAGAGGAACTGCAGAGAGCTAGTGCCTCATTCATGTCTTTCCTCCCCCAATCAAAATTCCACAGCACCTGTGGAAGTCACTCATTTGGAATACAAACAGAAGTACTTGTTTGATTTGGCAGGTGACAATCTGTCAGTCCTGAGCTGCAAGTACTTGCCTGATTGATCAGGAAATTTAGATCAAAGCAACTTCTACACAGCACTGAAGGCAGTGAGGCAATAGCTTGGCTTTGACTAATTTTCAAAGTGACCCCAAAGCTCCCAGGTATTATTTCAACCTACACTTAGGTCAGACACTTCATACCCCAAAAAAGACCAGTGTTCTCTGAAGCAGCTAATGGCTTTCAGCACTTGTCTCCTGAAAACTTAATCACCGTAATATGAGGCCTGACTTTTCACAATCATCTTCATTTGGTTTCAGAAGCCCAGGTCAAGGTAACATTAACAGTGCTTCTTCAGTTTTAGATAAGACAGTAGCCAGAAATAGCTGTTTTCCAAGGTGAAGACATGCAGTTAAGCAGGAAGTGTAACTCATCCTTGTATCATGTGGCCACTGATACAACATGAATATGATTAACTCCTCTATGGCCTCCCTTTCTCCCACTGATAACCACTGCTACAATCCAGTTCCTGCAGACACTGCTACAGCTTTTCCTACAACCCCTGTCCATGAGGTACTGACCATGCTTGTAATGGATGCTGCAGGGGCTGGAGAAGATGCATTCCCTCTGTGTCCTGGTGCAGGGGATTTAGTCACTCGCTGCTGCCTGCTGAGGGACAGGGAGTCAGTAAGAAAAGGCTCAGCTCTACTCTTGGCACAGAATAAAAGGCAGCACTGGCAAGAACCAATGCAAGCTTGAGTGACTAATGCTAATAGCTACTCACATTAAAAAATCAATTAACAGGGGACCCCTTAAGTTTTGCAGTCAGATGCTCACCTGTTTCTGTAGCCATCTCTGCTTTTGTCCATCTGTGGTTTACCAAAGCCATGCTGATAGAAGTTTGCTGCCTGGATGGCCAAGTCATGTGGGAGTGCAAGTCCCTCTAAAGCAGCTTGCTGTATCTCCAAGGGACTCATCTAAATTAGAGTTGTATGAAAAACACAAATCAAACCTTGTATTTGGTTGGGTTTTATTTAAGATACTGAAGAATCACTGCTATAGCTACTAATGTCTTCACAAAGTGTCTGCCCACCAACAGCCTTCTGTTTTACTGCCAGGCAACAGAAGCTTCAAAAAAATCTTATACTTGAGGTACTCTAACATGGGTTAAACTGCAATGAGATTTTAAGATTGTACTAAATTATAAATTAGACTTTGCAGCCTCACACTCAGAATAAAATTAATGAAGCACAAACACCTGAATGAAAAAGCTGAGTGTTTCCAAAGGTTAGTTCTAGACCACACACCATAAAGAGAGATGAATACACATTAAGCAAAAAATGTGTCATCTAACCTGTGCAGCAACTGGGCTCATGGGCTTCCTTACACCTGGGAATGGATCACCAAGCAATTGCTGAGAACCTTGTCCAAAACCTAAAGAACATTCAACAATTGTATTTAAAAGAACAATTGCTTCTGATACAAACATGAGATATCCTAAAGTAGAACAACTATATATGAATTAAGGACTCCCTGTCCCTGTGAAGGCTTTCAGCTCACCTCTTAAACCCACACAGAGCTATGTCTCTCCCTTATCACTGGGCTGAAGAGCTACAAAGGAGGCTACTGGAAGTGTTTTGCAATACAAATAGCCAAGCGGTGCTTGTAAATTAGACTCTTACACAGTAGCCAAGCACGTTACTCCACATCAGAACTCACTGTGAGGTCTGGCTGTTCAATTCAACATTAGAGACCAGTGAGAGAAAAGGCAGACACTGACCTAGTTGCCCACCAAGTGCCAGGAAGGTTTTTCTAGTTCTGTAAAGCCCTCTTTAAAACCAACCCAAGTAGCCAGAGCCCACTTTGCAGGCAGTCTCACCGATGGGGGAAGATATTCTGTGGCGCAGGTAATCGGCGGAGGCAGCTCGTGCTGGGAACACGGGAGGAAGAGGGGGAGAGGGGGCTCTTTGGGTCAGCAAAGAGGCTGCAGGCTCCAAACCTCCAATCAGGCCACTCAGGACATTGGAGGAAGCAGGTCTGGTAATGGGTGGACCAAGAAGTTCCTAAGAATAAGTAATGAAAGAATGTTCAGATATGTGAGTTTAAACAAATGAGCTCATTTTACTACACTACAGGTTATCCTATTTTTGGCACTGGAGGCAAGGGGGACTTGTGCAGCAAGATACACCAACTCTGGCTTGCCCAGAATTAGGCACTTGACAGGCTTTTCATTTTCAAGTTTTAATTATAGGAAATAGCAAGACAAGACAAATTTATAAGTAAACTGAAGTAGTGAGTAGTTCTCTCTTCTCTATAGAATCATGTCTGACTAATGATCCCATAGTTGCCTTAAATATCTCATTTTCAAATAATTATTGTTTTCCCATTAGAGACACCCTATTAAGTACTTCCCTCCCCCCAGCAAGAATACCTGCAGAATATTCTTTGACAGAGGCTGGCCTGACATCTCTGGAGGTGACATTAAGTGGCTTTCAAGGCTCTGCTAAGAAAATGAAAACACTAAGTTATCATGGATACAACCAAACTTATTAAGAGACTATCCACATTTGTCTCAGTGACAAATAATTTCACCTGTTCTGTTAGAACAACAGTTTTTGCACCAGCCAAATAAAATTCCAGCCAAGTTAAGGGTTGAGCTGGCTCACAGATCTTCCCTAGCCAAGAAAAATGCCTTGTGCTGGGTTGCTGGATGCACACAGATGCCTCATTCAAGTTTGAGTCAAATACATGACTTTATATAATTGTATAAAGTGGAGATATAAACATCCAGCCAATGGTTAACTGAAAATATGCACAAATTGAAAAGTGTTTTTATGTTGGAGAAATTACTTAAGATACTCTTCCATGCACTTAAATTTTAACTTAGAGTAAAGAGACAGCCAGAAATAAAAGTCTTGATTTAAGTCTGAAATCGGTGTGCAAGTTCTTCACAGGGCAAATTTACATTTTTCACTATCTTCCAATGAAGTGGGATGAGTCTAAAAGTCCTTAGGTATAGTCTGGCAGGAAAAACAAATGTCTGAGACTTACTCAGTTGTTAAAAGTATTTTATGGTGCCAGGGTGGTTATTCAGAGCTTGTAAGTCAAGCACATTGTTTAGACAGTTAGTGGATGAAATTCTATCCTACAGTCTCAGTCTAAACGTTATTATCCTCTATTTTTTAATATTAGTCTGCCAGCTAACAAGTATTCACTTTCATCTTAGTACAAATAATATTAAAAGTGAAATTTAAAATATCAGACTGTGCACTGACATACCTCTATTAAAACAAAAATCACTAAAAACATCTGAGCTTCAGATTACGTGTTGGCTGTACCCACACCACAAGCATTTTAACAGGGATGCCTTTAATAGCAGCACTATGACAACCATTAAACCAACACTAGTTTAACACTAGTTTTCCATAAAGAGTGGACTGATGCCTGTTATACACACAGCACCTTTTTAGTAGAGGTATTTGGTTTTATTTAATCAGGCTCAGACAGGAGGAGTTCAAAACATTAAGAAAAACAACCTCCATAGTAGAGGATTCAGCCTTTTCATCATACAGGATCTTCTGAAAACAAGTACAGCCTTCAAGCCCAGATGTTAATCAACTGTATTAGATATTCACACAGGTCCAACTTTCAAGGTAGCAATTCTTAAGACTTCTCACATAGTCTTGGAGTTCTGGGGCTTTCAGAAACTTCATTTGAAATCAACCCTGTGAACTCTGAACTGGAAAATCCCTATTTTTAGTTACTTTGGCTGGGGAAAAGAGACCAAAACATCTCCTTTATTTTCTGTATTTAATACCATGCTGCTCATGGCTCACAGGTTATCACAAGGGTTGTGTAAGGGGTTCCCAATCATAACCCACATGTTAACACAGGTACCAGAGCCAGTGGTCTGCTACTTACATTGACTTTGGGCTGTGAGGGCAGAGTCCCACTTGCCTTCATACTGCTCACTAGTTTGTTAAACGCAGTCATGTCCCCATCCTTCTTCAGCTGTCTGGAGCCAGTGGCATTCAGTGCTTCCTCCATCTGCTCAGCCATAAAGGGAGTGGCAATCTTCCCCTCCTGATCCACCTTGAGGCCTTTTAGACCAGCTTCGACTTCTTCCACTGAAAGTACAACTCCTGAATGTGCTGAGAAACAGGAGAAATACTTGTAAACCAGAGTTCTGTTTTCATGGGAGCTAACAATTCTCATGCAGGTGTTGGATACAAGTTGTTTTAAATCCAGAAACAGCCAGAAACTTATTTTCTGATACTCTTACCAGCTGTCAACCCATGACTGACCTGTTAGAGTGATTCCAGTACCCAGATCCAGAGAATGAACATGCACAACTACTGGCATGTAAGACTACACAAGAACCTGTTCAGGCTTCAGCTTCTAAGTTCTCACTATCTTTCATTCATCCTACAACATGTTGTTACTACATTTTACAACTTCGCCTGCATTTCATAGAGAATATTAGTGTGACAATGAGTTGGTTCTTTCTCAATTCAGAAAGTTTCATTTATCTTACACTCCAGGAGACCAGATGGACTTACAGCCACAGTGCAAGCAATGTCAAATTGTCTGAAGCCATCATAAGTAGAGAGAATACATATCTGGAAAAATCTAGATACTTTGGAGACTCAGTTACAGACTTAGCCTGATGTGTATGGAGTTTGAAGCAGATTTTCCCAGAAATTAAAGCCTCTGTATAAAGATCATCTGGCACAAGCAGATTAAGGTACAAATGGTATTAGCAGTACTTTTCTCCTGTGTATGCACAGATACATAAACACCCATTAGTGCCTGACATGAAGGCTAAACATGCTTTATGGACCAGCTAACACACATCACAAGGTATGACACCTTAAAAGAAAATGAAGAAGAGACAGGAGCATGCCATGGGTTGCTGTAGCAGATGTTGGCCCAAAGAAATAAGATTTACTGGAAATTTGGGCAAGAAGGTGGAGAAAAGAAACAATGATGCAGACATGCAGTATGGAACATCAGGAAATATGATGTTGGTGGAAAGCAATTGACTTGAAAGCTCCACAACACTCCAAGGACTGTACAGCATTTTATGGGAATACAGAACCATCAGTAAAAGCATCAGGTACTTTTGAGTGAATGGAAGCTTCCCCGCTAACTTTTGTTCCTTCATCCTTGGTTTGAGAAGATCAAAGTTGAAAAAGCTTTTAGTAGGAAAGTCAGACTAAGCAGAACACAGAGAAGACTTGTAGCTGTATTTAAATCAAATTAAGAAAGTTCTCCACATGTTAGCCAACGCTCTCTACTCCCAGACTGGATGCCTAAGAACATTTGCAGTACTTGGATGCTTTCCTTCCTTGCTGCTTCACACAAATCAGACTTTTTGTTCAGCACAGTTTACATGGCAATACATGCTGCTTGCCAAAGACAAGCCAATTTGGAATTAGACCAGGAGATGTCAAAGAACACATGCATTTTGTATCCTCTGTGCATGCCATGGGCCCAAACATGCAAATCCCTAACGTGGAGGGACCCTTTAGGTTTAAAGTCAGGCCTGAACTCTGTTTAGAACACCTGATGCTGGCAAAAGTGAATTCTAACAGACTTAGTTCTCTGGAACCCTCCGATTCCAGCCAAGATTTCTCTAATTGTGTTGTAGCTTTATGTTATTTATTTCATGCACCAAACAGGGAGCACAGACCACTGTGCTTCAAGTGCCAGCAACAGTCTTGAGAAGTTCAAGTTTACAGTGTGCACTTGAAAAAAAATCACACCCTCAAGCCACTGTTCAACTTCTTAAGACACTTAATGGATCAACATGATCCATCAGGCACTTCCCAAGGATGACTTATATTGTCAGTTTTTGCTAAAGCAAGAATTGAAATGTCAGTTTCAGAGCTGACATTACCAGTTTCCAGTATGAAAAACTTATGCAAATGCCATACACCAAGCTGGAAACTCAGATCAAGACTTGCATCATCTGGCCAGTTGTTACTGGGCAGTAAAGCAGCCTGGTAAGAGTCCTGGAGTCATCCTGTGTTCAGGATGAAAAGAATCAGTGATGATACTGTCACAGCTGAGAGCTGTTGAATACTGGGTTTCCAGTAAGTAAATCTGTAACACTGCCTGCTCCTGGATTTGGCAGTTGAGGTTTCCAGAACATGAAGCCTCTTGGTGTAAGATACTGCATCACAAGAACTTGAGAATAGCTGAAGAGGCACTTACTGCTCTCTCTAAGCTTTTCCTTGTTGGCTGAAAGACTTGAGAGAAGAGGTTTTAAGTCCACTTTGGCTTTCTGTAGCATTTCTAGGATGTCCACTTTGCTTTCAGAGTGGTCTTCCAATGGAATGGGAGCAAAGTAGTTTCCAGAGTTCTGGCCAGGGGAGAGAATGGCTTGCTCTAGACCTGAAACAGCAAAACCAGGAGCACTGCAACATCAGTTCACCAACCCAATGGCTCAAGAGGAACAAACACTGCTCACTGAACAGTTACACCTCACACCCCTTGCCCAGGATCAGCTGGAAAGTCATCAGGAAGCATTGACAAGAACATTTATAAAAAAGAACTTCCAAAAGAAGGTGAAGTGCTTAAACTGTGGGAGAATTCACTGTCCTAAAGCTTGATCTGCCACGTTCTTATTGAATGAGTAAGAATGGATGTGAAGGGAGGCTCCCTGAGCCTGCATTGTCCTACAGTCTTACCTGCCAGCCTCTCCAGTTCCTCATGGGGGGTAGATCTCAAGCTGCTTGACCGACTTCCAGAATGACTGGGATTAGAAAACCACCTGCTGAACCTGCTGGCAGACACTGAACCTTCCCCCAGCACATCCTCGATCATCTGGGCATGGGAGGAAACAGAGAGAAAAATCTTAACAGAAACAAGATCAGCAACATCTTTGAGAAGCTTTACTGTGCAAACAAGATTATTCTGCTACAGACAACTTGCAGCTCTAAGAGTTTCAAAGCTTTGAACTGCTTTTTGTTTTTACAAAATGGCAGCATTCATGGAATCAGTTAAAATAAGCCAGTACATCTCTTATTGACACCAAATATTTGCTCAGAGTAAAACTGTAACTGAAACAGCACAGAGTACTCAAAGACCACTAACTACACCATTCTAAAGTGGAAGTGTAAAAATACCCCAACAAGTATTTTAAAACAGCACATTATAAAATGTAATTCAAACTAAAGCTTTTCCTATCTTGAAAGATGAAAGCAATCAGAGCCTGTTCTATAGGCACAGATGCAGCATGTTTACTTTTAGACAAAAGGAAAAGCAGCTTCCTCCTGACAGAAATTGTTTTGTCTGAAACCAGGGGCACTCAGCACTGTTTATAACAGCAAAAAAAGATAGAAGTGGTCTACTTGGTTTTGATTGATTCCAACATATCAGAATTAAAACAAGAAATGTACAAACCTACAATAACATTTGTCACAGACATATCACCTCTTTCTGACAAATTAGAACATCTGCCCAACTGTTTCACGAGCAGGTATTTTGCCTTGGGAATTCCCTGCTTTTGAAAGGAGTCAGTATCTTGCAGGTATGCTGAAAATCAGATTGTCAAGTCTAAAGACACATTTACATCTTCTACAGGAAGAACAAACTCTCCTCCATGTATTTGTCAAATTACTGCCAACATAAGACGAATCTCTTCTGAAGCAAACAGCCTGTTCACCTTAAAGATGAAGTCAGGAGTCAACTTTGTTTAAAAAGTTTCTAAACTGTGTATCAGGTCTGTTTCTTTGCTGTCAGAATACAAATTCTGACTCTTGAGTGAGTCTTCAAGGAGTGATCAAAAGAAAGTAAAAGTAGTCACCTAGTTTGCCTCAAACACTTTGGAGATGCAGCCAGTCCCAGGGATAACCCTCTGGAAGGAACATCCTAACACCCCAAAGCTACATCTCTGCAAATTCAACTCAACTTACACACTGCATAAAGCAACTTAGACAAAGCAAGAAGTTTTAGCTTTCACATTATAAAATGGCAGTAAAAATGCTTCCCATGAATATAGCCAGCCTTAAAACCCAAAAAACTCACTGAAGCCAGGCCAGGAACACTTTTATCCAAGTTAAAGAACTCATTGAAGTCAAACTCTCCTGGAGCTGGTTCTTGTAAAACAGCTTCTCTAGGAACTTCTTGATCTGCTGGAGTCTCATTAGCAAGGACAGTTTGCACTTCATCCTCTTCTGCCACTCCACCATTGCATTCTATCCCTTAAAAAGAAAATCAAGCAGTTGCTGAATCACTGAACTCAACCATTTCCCATGGGAACTGTGACTAACAGCCAATGCATTTGCCCAGGGATCAGGAGCACAGGACCAAAGCACCCCAGTCCTGTGTGATCTCACGTATTGTGCTGGCTGCCTTTTGCTGCACAGAAAACAGCACCCACTACAGCCCCCAGCACAGAGCTTCTAGCTGTCAAGACTGTCTAGCTCAAGGAAATAGGAGTTGCCATTGAATGGTGCATAAAGAACTGCACCCTGCTCAGCCACACCAAGCACATACAGCTGTTGGAGTCAACAGCTGCTGCTGCTTTTCCATCAGGAATCCCTTGGCAGCTCCTGCCTTCTTCACACTGGTTCTTAATACTGTCAGCACAGGATAAATACTTTTCCTCCTCCTCCATCAGGAGTAAGGCTCTTCTTGCTTTAAAGGCTCAAGAAGCTCCTACAGGTGCTGCAAAAGAGCTGTGACATGACTACAAACCCGGTGGGCTTAGAACTGCTCTAATTCAGTTAAGCCTCAGGTGTAGCTGTGTATTTCCCTCATGTTGTCCACCTGCAGAATTTCTGGCACTAAAAAGCCATTTTTCTTGCCACACTGCAGCTTTGTCAGTGGTAATAATCAGAGTGGACTTGAAGTCCAATGACCGCACACATTCAAGTCTCCAAATTCAGGTTAAAGCTGTATTACTGGTAGCTCTGAGCCCAAATCAGTGTTTCTAATGTTAGTACTACTATAAGGGGAGAAAAAAAAGTACTTGAAGTACTTCAGAGAATTAGCTTAGTCTAAACCAAGCCTTTAGTGCCCAGCAAGATACAGAAATAAGACCTTTTTAATAACCTATCAACACCTGACATCATTTAACATCCATACAAGTTTTCCCCCCCCCACCTGTCACTCCTGCCTTCCATTGGAAAAAAATAATATTTTATCACTCAATTGATCTTTCAGATCCTAAATACCTTCACAAGACTTACATTTGTGCTTTAGGATGACAAAAAGCTATGCAAGTTTAAGATAAAAGGCTGGTAAACTTCACTTTTTTTTATGCTTTCCTGCCTCTGTCACAACCCTCTCCATGTCCAGACAAGGATCCATCTGCCACAGAGACAGACAAGCAGAGCTGTTGTGACAAGTGCCATTACCTTCTTTCAGGGAGGCCGTGCGTCGTCTCGTGCGTTTCCTCCCTTTGTGATCTTCCTCCAGAATTTTATCATCAAAGCCTGTGAGCTCAATGGTCTCAGACTGACTTGTGGGGCCAGCAGAGAACCACTCTGGCTCCTCCTCAGTGTAAGAGTCATTCCTTCTTCGCTCCCCAAACACACGTTTGCTGTCACCAAATTCCCTCTGAAAAGGGACATTAAAAACATTAACCATAAAATGCTTTGTAAGAATTTAAGCAACACTCCAACTTCCAAAGCAAATGACCATCTTTTTACATCAGTTGTTTTTATTTTAGGGTTTATACACATGCCCTGTATGCTCAGTAAACTTTTAAGTTTTCAACTTCACATCTGAATTTCTGCTTCATTACACCAAAGACTATTGATCTCCAAGTGTCTCTATAAACTCAGGTTTTTTTATCCTGAGAGACAGACTAGTGGTTCCTCCTTTAAAAAAAGTATATATAAAAGCCTAAAAGCATGGAAAGCTTCCATTTGCTGAGGTTAAAAACAATGCTTGCCGACAACTGCCACGTCAGGAACTACAAAACGACCTATTATACTGTTGAACACCTCCCTGGCATGTCAACCATGGGCAAGGTTTGTAATAAACAGTATTAGATACACCCCAGTCGAGCTGCCTGAAGGAGTATAAGTTTTTGAAGCACTGAGTGCTCACCCCTTACACCATAAAAATGCTTTTAAGCATAAACACCCTCTTGCACAGGATGCTGAACTGCTGTGTGCAGCTCACCTGCCCCTGCTGCTCTCAGTGCTCAGTGTCCAAAGCCAGGAGAGGACAGAACTCACCCTGAAGCGCTTGTCTTTGTAGTCCCTGTCCCGATCTCGGTCTCTGCCGTCCCTGGAGTCGCCGCCCCGATGGTCTTTGTCGAAGTTGCGGGAGGAGATGATCCTGCCGCTGCCGATCCTGCGGCCGCCGATCATGCGGACGCCGTCGCTGTCCTTCTCCAGAGGGCTCCCCGCCCGGCGGGAGCTCACGGACGCAGTCACATGGCAGCCCCCCCCAAAGCTGCGCCTCTGTGGGCTTAACACCACGTCCAGGTCATCTTCCTTCACTCGCTCTCTTGGGTCTGCAAGTCAGAAACCACACAACCAGCATGAAATTCAATGTATTGGGAAAGACAAGGATGTTGTCTGGGTAACAGATTTCTGTTCCATAGTCTTGCTGCTATTCCAGGGCTTTTTGAAGGAAGACACTCATGGTTTATTTTTGTGAAGCTAATCCAGTTAAAACCACAGGAACTGCAGACAAGAAGAATTTACAGCCGGATATTGAGGAATCACTGTGGTCTCCCAGGAAGTACCTGCTTTCCCACTACAGACTTTTTACGTACTCAGCCTTGAACTGTTGGGAAATTGTCCCCTGCACTTTCATTACCTACTACATGGCAAGAATAGTGGGATACAACTCACTGCTGCCTGAGTTCATTCTTCGGTAATTACCAGAAAAACAACTACAGTCGAGTCAGAGCAACCAAGATTTCCCTGACACTTCCCTGATGCAGTCAAACAATTTTCAGAGATTTTGTTTAGTCTCCTTTGTGTTATCCCAAAACAGCCCAGATTCCCTTTGAGTCTCCTGTTGCAAGAACACACCCACCTACAATCCTACGCATAAGAGAAGTCCGATCTGAATCCAAATCTTTCTTAAAGCTTTCCACTGGTGAAGTTCTTCCTGAAGCTGGATATAAAGATGCATGCCACTTCTCTGGATCCCAGACACCATCACTGTGAAAAGAAAATTGCAGGATTGTTTGCCACCTTGTAGTCTAGAACTCAGTGCTGCTGCAAACCCAGAATTCACTGGTTAACAACCTGTACAAGTGAAGTATCTTTCACACCCAGCTTCTTTATCTTTGCCTTACTATGGTTTACTACCTCACATGTGGTATTTGGATCCCTTCTGTAACACTCAGGATAATACCCAACATCAGACTATAAAAGATGAGTTATTGGTGAAGTCTGCCTGGTGCATGGAAAAACAGCTCAAGCAGATTATATTCTACTCCTCTTGAGCATTCAGGTCATTTTACCTCAGTAAAATTTCCTAGCACAATAAATTAATCTGAATAGCAAAGAAGGTGCTGCTTTACAAACACAAGCCAAGAGCTCACCTGCACTTTTAAATGAACTGATCATGGCAGAGTAATTCACCCAGCAAGGCAGCTGGTTACAACCTGACCCAGGCTGTGCTACATAGCCATCTAGAGTCTTGGTAGTTTTTCCTGCAAGTCTGGAAGACTTGTGTTGTGTGAGGTCCAGCAAATAATAATCCTTGTTCAAAGCACAAAATCCCAGGCCAGAGCACTGAGCCTTTCCCAGTAACCAGTACTTCTGAAAACTGTCACACACTGCACTCCTTAGCACATACCTCTCCCACCAACATAAGAGCACTTCTTAGTTAGGAATTTTTTTGCAATTTAAACTTTCGAAGCAAGTGTATACAGCCTTTGTATAAACAAGAAAATACCTGTCATATTTTTCAGAAAGACAAGAAGGTCTTTTCTTAGAGTAGGGACGCTCTTTAATATCCAGCAGTTCCTCCTAGGAAAAAAAAAATCAAGACATCAGTTCCAATTCTCACCCAGACAAGATTTAAAGTGGCTCAAGCTGCCTATTCCAGACTGCCTGTCCAATTTAGTGCAACCCAAGTTTCACAGTATGTTGTTTCCTATCCTGTGAAACACTGCAGTGGAAGTTTATGTTTCAGTTGTTCTACCAGTGGCCACTGACCAAACACTTGTCTGAAGCACTAATCCTTACTAGGTCAGGCTCAGTCAGTCCTTGGAACACTCCAAGGCTCTTCACACCATATATGTTTACACATTCACTGCCCTGGACAGCTCAGCTCATAAGCAAGGGAAGCATCACTTGCTGTGGATGGACCCTGCAGCTGGTGAGTTCTCAAGCAGGAATCAGAACTGCTGTGTTTAATGTTCACCAGGTAAAAAAGCATTACCACAACACCAGTCACTGGTGTAGACCTGGAAATTCCAGGCAAACTTGCCATTTCTGACCATCACCAATTCCAAGATATCAGAGTGTATGTCACACAATCACCCATTCAACCCAAAACCAAACCACTGCTGAATCATGACCTGTTTTCCCACTTTCTACCAGCTTGCAAACAGTCCTTGGTTCACCACTGCACACCCTGAGTCAGTCATTTCACTGGCAATCAATCCAGAGTTTGCTGCATTTAAAAAGCATTATTAATGGTGTGATCATCAGTGCTCAAAATCATCATTAACTTGGCTGCAATTAAGATGCACATTTCTAATTAGACTTACTCCTTCTCCCTAGATTAACTCCCTTCCATCTGTCTCACTCTCAGCTGCACTGAATTGATTCACAACTGTGCAGAACTCAGTGGGCAGCTGGAAGGATAAAGAAATCCTAACAGCAGACACCACACATCAGCCAAACTGAAGGAAATCTCTTTACCTTTTTCCCCCAGGAATACAACACCCTCTGGAGCTTTTACATCATTATCCCCATTTAGTGAACCTCAGTTCATTGGTGGGTTTGATACCTGAAAGTTTCCAGATGGCAGTTTGGTGGCTGGACAAAACCCCAATTCACACACACATCCAAGCATCACCCTGTACCAGTCTTCAGTAAAAGGAGCTCCAATAAAGGGAGGTCCCTGCCCACATGTTCCCAAAATAAACCTCGATCTGTGAGGAACATCAGTGCTGTAACACTATCACAGATACTCCAAGTATTAACAGTCCTGTCCATCACCACCCTGGGAATGGGCTGCTTTTCCGGCCACGAGAGGGAGTCCACAGGCTCTCAATCACATCCTATCACAATCCTTCATCCAAGTGAGGAAAATTTGAATGGTTTCTTGGTTTTTGCTCATAGCTGTGCACCCTTGGAGCAACAGCTTCCCAAGAGCTAAACAAGACAGCTTGGACTGCACAGCTCTCCTGTAACAGAGGAGGGGAATGCTGGCACTCCCACAGGGTGTTTTGGATGGGTTTTCTTTCATTCACACATTAATGTGTTTGAGTAGGTGGGTGAAAAAGCATGTTTAGCTGTTTTAAAACAGTTTTAATCAAGCAGCTTAGAACTATCCACAGTATGAGCCAACTGTTTTCCTACAGGTCGTAAGTAAATATAAACCATTAAAGGGAATCAGTCCCCTTTCCAAATCAGCAACACATCCCAAAACAGTGTTTCCTCCATCCTTAATTAGTAGGAAAGTGGAACACTTGAAAATGCCTTCAAACATTGATTACATGAGCACCTTAAACCAGCTGCATTTAAGCTGCTACAGGTATAAAAAACCCATCATATGGGGAAAGGTATTTCAACACAAACTGACTTCTGGTATTTCTTGATAGACAGACAGACAAGATTAGACACCTTCTAGCACTAGTTCTGCAACTCTGTCCTGATCAGAGACCATAGGAACTGAACTAACAAAACTAGAGCTGCAAATGCAGTGGTTCCAGTGCACAGCCCCCCCCCCCAGCACTGCCTGAATCCTGCCCAAAAAGCAAGAATTTAGAGCTGCATTCAGTTACTCCTTCACATGAGCTGGGCAAGGCTGAGCCAGTACAGATACCACCTTTCCAGTAGGGGAAGTTTAAAAACAGTTTCTCTCCCTCACTTGGCAGTGAAGTGAGTAACAAGGTCTGAACAATGGTACACTCTGCATCCTCACAGGGTGAGTGCACACCTCACAGAAGTCAGAGAGCTGTACCATTCCCATGAAGTTCTGTCCATTCTCAAGTACATGGTTTATTGTTGATGTCTAGTTAAAACAAGTCAGGGCTCTACTATCTCAACAGAACAGAGGCACAATGATAATTTTTTTTTTCTTTTAAAAAACAACCTACCAGGAAGCCAACAGCTCTGAATTCCTCAAGAAAGATAACACAGGCAGCAACAGTAAACTGTCTCACCCTGTCCCACACTCCAGGCCATTTGCTGCTGATTTCCACAGAGCAGTGAGCACCTGTTCCCACAGCTTCCAGCCCTGGGAACAGCAGCCACCATTACACACTCTTTCCAAAGCCATTTTTCAGCAGTGGCACCAAAACCCCAAACAAGATTTAAGCTCTAAACCCCACAGCACATCAAACTCAATACAAAAACAACCTTTAACTGCCAAATTAACGATTGTCCTTCCACTCACACACACATTTAGGCACCACAGTTAAACAAAACCACCTGTGTTGAAGTTCTAACACTGAACATTGGTTGGAGTCACAACTGCTGAAGCTTCCAGCAGCTAAATATGAGCAGTTCTAAGGTTAAAGGAGGGATCCAATAAACATGACAAACCTCCTGATAAGATCTGGTGTGCTACACCTTCCTAGGAAGTGGCACCTACTGCAAGGAAATATTTTGGTCAGCTTCTTAAAGGAGCATTACTGAAAGCAGAACTAGAAACGTGAAGTGCAAGAGCTTGAAAAGGCTGGTAGAACAACATACCTCTCCCCTAATCTCTCAGCACGTGCTGTGGGGCGCTCAGATATTAAAACGAGGTGGTGGGAATCAAAAAGTACCTCGAGGACAGGATTGCACAGCTCTGCCACTCTTTTCACACCACCTTGCAAATCCTAAACCAGGCAGAGGCCTTTCACTTTCACCCCACTGCTCCCCTCCCTCCGAACCTCCATCCCCCGCCCCCGGCCCGGGGGAAGGAGGGGGCTCCCACCTTTGTGTAGCGATGGGGGTACTTGGTGGGGATTCTGTTCAGCTCCAGGAAAGCATCGCCATTTTCCGTTTCTGTCACACCTCCTCTTTTATCCATGGCTCCTCCAAACCCTTCGGCCACAGAGCTGAGAAAAACAAAACCGGACCGTCAGGATCCCGGGCCGTTCGGTTCCCGGGGGTGCGTTACCGCCCAGGCCAGCCCGGCCCCGCTCACGCCGGGCCCG
>VYZS01015391.1:0-23559 GCA_013400695.1 Neodrepanis coruscans | reverse complement strand
GTTTTTATGGTTGTAGGTTTTTTCATCTATGAATCAATCACCTGTATACTTGAAATGTAGCAAATTTCAGTCTGATTTATTCTGGTACCTCCTGAGCTATTCTTAGTCTTTACTGTATATGATCACACCATATTTAAAAATTCTGATTTAGTATCCATTTTAAAATTTTTGAAAAAAAAATAAACTACAAAACAAAGTCACAAACAAAGAAAACAAAAACACAAAACCAACCAAACCAATCAAAACCAAACCAACCCATAATCTATTTGCTAGATAGTTAAAAGGTGAAAGAGTAAGAGAGGAAAGTATCATGTGGGTATTTTTATGCAAGTTTCTGCTGAAATTTTTAAGAGGCGATTGAGGGTTGTATTTCTCCATTATGAAATTGTACTTTCCTTTCAAAAGCAAGTTGTTGATGTAATTTAGCATCTCCCTGAGCTACAGACTCAGTAGAAATGGCTTCATAACATCTAGAGGAAGGATCTAGAACAGGAAATGTATTCAAATCAAAACTTCTTAATAGCATTAAATATCAGCATCCCAATTTTATGAATGATAAATGGAATATTAAATTAGATAATTCTGAGTGTCAAACAAAGTATAGTCATGAATTTGTCACCAAAAATTTTTTTGTAGTTCAGATTTCTCATGTCTCTTTTTTGAAAGCAGAATATTTCAAGTTCTGCTGACATACAGTTACTGCAGAAATAGAAATAGGTAGATAAATACAGATGTAATTCTTAATTATCCAGATGTAAGAAAGGTAGGCAAAAGTTGAGTTCAGTTTAGTTCTAAACTAGGCCAGAACATGCAGTCTTTCCCTGATTGATAAAAGTATTAAATCTTGAATGAACAGACACTTTTAAAAGTTAGTGTGCATAGGAGATGTGAATTTGAAAAGATAAGTAATGACAAGCACTAAACCTTTTGTTTTGGCTAAAATTTATATAATTAAAAATGTCTGGTTTAATGATGAAGATTGCTTTTAGTTCCTATGGCATACACACTTCAGTAAGTGAATCAACATAAAAACTGTTCAATTTTACCTCTCACCCTGCTTCTCAAGGGATTTTGCAGTTCTTATTCAAAAAAAGTAATCTGTTTCACAAGCTGATTAAAATGAACTTTTTTGGAACCTAAAAGTAGCAAAGCAAGTAATACTGTTTGGAATTAAATCAGGTAACCTTGATAAAACAATTAACTCATCCTCTATTAAATCAATATTTGCTGATGCTAATACTGGAGCTAGTTCCAGTAGTTGGAATTACAGTCACTGATTTAGTGTCTTTATTATTAGTAATTAGGTTCCTGTCTTTCCCCACTACTACCTCTCAAAGCTACTACTTGGCTTACTTGTAGAAACTGGCCTGTTCAGTGCCTGCAGGACATGCTGTGCATGCGGGTAAAGCTGCTGGATGAGTCTGAAGGCCCTCTCAGGGTGTCCCTCCATGAGGGTTGAGATGAGTTCAGGTGTGTGTTGCCACAGTGCAGCTCAGACCCACTGCTGTGGAGGTGGAGCCACATCTTAAGGATCTTCCAGCAAAACAATTTTTGATGATGCAAACTCAGTCAAAAGCAGGGAGAGTTCCTGCTGCTGCATTATCAGTATATTCTCTGTGAAATTTTTCTTGTGATACAACTAGAGTGGTGGTTCTGTGGCAGCTTCAGTTCATAAAAGGTTCTTTTTACCCCAATAACATTCTGTCCATCCTCAGCACTTCTAATAGGGCACTTAACTGTGACAAATTATGAATTAATTTGCTCTGATGCACTAATGTGATCATGAAACTCTCCACTAGACCTTTATTTATTCTCTTTTCATTTGTATAATATAGTCTTTGCTTCTTTGATCTGATGATATCCTTTTGGATGTTAAATACTCCTTAAACAATTTTGTATAGATTTTCTTTGGCATGATCTCAGGTCTACAGTAGCATTTTAGTATTTGTTCTGATACAGAATTAGCTGATGAGAATCCATGATTTTTTAGGTACTGAAGGATGTTTTGGTTCAGGTCTAGTATTATGTAATCCAATATACACCTTACAAACATAAGTAATAAAGTAGGAGATGCAACAGTAAAATTGCAGTAACATCAAATACTAACATTTGATGATGGGATTGCAATGTAAAAATTACAGGGCATCACACTAGACAACCTTAATATTTCTCTGACCTTCACAGTTATTTACATTACCATTGAATCTATACTAGTTAGCAGAAAGCATCCTACTTCCAAGTGTAGGATCTATTAGGATTAAAAGAAGGATTCTTTTTCCTTTGAAAGACAGGACATAAAATAGTTGTAATGTAAATTATGGGACTGTTACTTTACTTTAAATACTCTAAGGAATACAAGACTGTGAAGCTGCGGTGTAATTTGAAGTTTCACTTTTCATTATTTTGTGTGAAAACTAGTATATTTACTATGCATTTAATGGTATAAAATGCAGTGATGAGGAAAAAAGTCAGGTGATCACAGTTGAACTTGAAAATGCTGTTTCTTATCATTAACATGTGATAACTTTTTTCAAAGTTATTACTAAGAAGGATGTCTATCATTACTCATCTAATAAGGCAAGTGCAATGGTCTTACTTAGTAATTGGAAAAACCATGTGACTAACAGCCAGTACAGGTCAACTGCAAAACTCTTAGAAGTCTGGTCTGGCTACTCATGAAGATTTTTTTGAGTCATGCAGCCTTCTTTGAACTGCCACGTTTGTCAGTATGACAAAGTCTACAAGGCAGCTTTCTGTTTCTGATACGTATTTGAAATGAAGTACCAAGACAAAGTTTTTTCATATATTCTGTAAGTCCACAGATAACCTTTCAGCTTTAAAATTTAAAAATAAAAAAATTCGTAAGAATCTTTATACGTTATAGGTAAACTCAAGCATTTCCTAGAAGCAATTTTTCTGCAGTGGTTAGGAGCCGGTTTTTATAAAAATGTGTTTTTATAAAAACCCCTGCTGAGGCTTTCAGAAGGGGGCTGTTAGCAATGATCTAACTTTTTACTGTAATAGAACCAGTTAACACAATCACTTGGTTTAATTGCAGGTTGGCAAAAGAAAAAGTTATGTATGAAAAAGAAGCAAAACAGCAAGAAGAAAAGATTGAAAAAATGAAAGCTGAAGCATGTGATGACTATGGAATTAAGAAGCAGGTAACTATCCCTGAACTTGTTTTATCAAATCTTTGTTTTCATTTAACCATAGTCATTCTTAAATAGAAGACTCTCCTGTACCTTTTCCCAGACTCATATTATATAAATGCTAGACTAAAATCCTGTCAGTTACAAAAGTCGCAATAAGCAGAAACTTCTTGAACCGTTGAATTATAAGGAGACTGCATATGGATTACTTGGCACTTTGTGTCAGGATGCCTTGACTCACTACCAGTGTGTCTGAGGCCATCATGAACTCTTTCTCAGAAATACCAAGCACCTGTAGTAAATACCTGGCCTGGATGGACAGAGGTAAACCAAGTGCTGGTTGGTAACTACAAATGTTGCAGCAATGTGAGTGTTTGATAGTTAATATTGATTTGCAGTAACCAAAATCATAACAATNCCCAAATAGATCCCTGTCCCCAACTCAGTATGAAGATGAAACATTTCATCTCTTGGTAATACTAATCCTTATGGTAAAATCACAGACCTCCAAGAAAGGGAGCAGTGGGTGTGCAGCTGCTCCCAGGAGCTGCTGAGTTTGTACTGAAGTCACTGACTAGGAAGGGGCATGCTGTATTACCTTTTTTTTTGGAAGGTGTATAGTGGTTACAGACAGTTGGTACCTACCCTTTGGGAACCAGTGTCACATTTCCTTCTCACTGGGAGAAGGCTTCGTTTGGGAGATTAGTGTTTATTCCTTACAAACATGTGAAACGTTCATGTTTCACTGTGGTCTTAATATTCTTTCAACTATCTTACCTTTTCACTATGTTTTTTCCTCCAGCTGCTACCCAGAAGTTTTCTCCCATACCTTCTCAGAAACTGAAACTCTAAATTAAAATTAATTTCACTTCTTTTAACAGTCTGATGGCCTTGTGTTACAAAACACAACCTACTAGTGTCCTTCCTTCATTTTTAAACAATGGAAGAACAGGTTAAACAAAACTCAAATATAAAATAAAAGATAGGAGAAAGCACTTCTAGAGCAAGCTAAACCAACTATTTTAGTAAGTTTTAAGTTCATGTGTCTGTGTCCTGCCTTGCTTTCATTATGCCATGGGAGTGAAATACAAATAATTTGTATGGAAGTAAAGAATTGTATTTATAGAGCAGAGCTGCCTTCTGCTTCACCACAGACTAAGACTTGAAGATTCTACAAAACAATAGCCTTTCTGAAGATCTGCTGGTTCTAACAAGAACTAGTGAATGCAATTCCCATTTTTAGTGTTGCCCATTCATCAGATTATTTGACTGCACCGTGGTATTTCCACAGTGACCTGCAAGACATCATCAAAGTCAAAAACAGCAGTAGCTGTGAATTTCTGCTGAAACGAAATGTTACATAGCACTTGAAGGTATTCTCAGAGACAGTGACAAAAGCCTTCACAGAAAACAGTCTTCATTCATAAATTGCCTGATCCACTTCGAAAGCAACCACTTCCTCCAATCACACAGAATAATATTCCTGACATAGAACTGGTATTAAAAATGCTTTCAAACTTTCTGAAAGAAACCGAATGATAAAAAGGCATTACTGTGATTTCTCTTTTTAACTTCTGTTTTCCAAAGACTATTTTCCTTTTTATCTAGGTAGGTGTAAGTATCTTTTGCATTCCAGACTTTATGCTTTTTAAGTCCTAACATGATCTGCTTTAGAAAAAACAGGATTAGCCCTCACCTGAGAGGAGCTGCACAGAAAACTCACTTGAAATACCATGGTATTAGGTCTAGACGGTTTTCTCCTCCTCCAGCTTTTGTGCTACAAGTGATAGGTGGTTTGTGGTTGACACATGGCCATTTCTTGAAACACTCAAGCACTGCAGAAACTCTTGAAACACTGAAGTGTTCTCCAGTTCTTTACTGCAGGCTTTCCTTCAAAGTCCTTCAGGAGTCTTTGGATCAATATATTTGACAACTTGCCTACAGAACACTGCAGTGTGCTCTTGTATCCTGTATTTGTGGATCGCTCAAACTTCTTCTGAGCCTGACAGGTTGCTTCAAAGGAAGTTGAACTAATAAAACTGTTTCCTACAATTCTTGTCTTCCTANTTTTTTTTGGAAGGTGTATAGTGGTTACAGACAGTTGGTACCTACCCTTTGGGAACCAGTGTCACATTTCCTTCTCACTGGGAGAAGGCTTCGTTTGGGAGATTAGTGTTTATTCCTTACAAACATGTGAAACGTTCATGTTTCACTGTGGTCTTAATATTCTTTCAACTATCTTACCTTTTCACTATGTTTTTTCCTCCAGCTGCTACCCAGAAGTTTTCTCCCATACCTTCTCAGAAACTGAAACTCTAAATTAAAATTAATTTCACTTCTTTTAACAGTCTGATGGCCTTGTGTTACAAAACACAACCTACTAGTGTCCTTCCTTCATTTTTAAACAATGGAAGAACAGGTTAAACAAAACTCAAATATAAAATAAAAGATAGGAGAAAGCACTTCTAGAGCAAGCTAAACCAACTATTTTAGTAAGTTTTAAGTTCATGTGTCTGTGTCCTGCCTTGCTTTCATTATGCCATGGGAGTGAAATACAAATAATTTGTATGGAAGTAAAGAATTGTATTTATAGAGCAGAGCTGCCTTCTGCTTCACCACAGACTAAGACTTGAAGATTCTACAAAACAATAGCCTTTCTGAAGATCTGCTGGTTCTAACAAGAACTAGTGAATGCAATTCCCATTTTTAGTGTTGCCCATTCATCAGATTATTTGACTGCACCGTGGTATTTCCACAGTGACCTGCAAGACATCATCAAAGTCAAAAACAGCAGTAGCTGTGAATTTCTGCTGAAACGAAATGTTACATAGCACTTGAAGGTATTCTCAGAGACAGTGACAAAAGCCTTCACAGAAAACAGTCTTCATTCATAAATTGCCTGATCCACTTCGAAAGCAACCACTTCCTCCAATCACACAGAATAATATTCCTGACATAGAACTGGTATTAAAAATGCTTTCAAACTTTCTGAAAGAAACCGAATGATAAAAAGGCATTACTGTGATTTCTCTTTTTAACTTCTGTTTTCCAAAGACTATTTTCCTTTTTATCTAGGTAGGTGTAAGTATCTTTTGCATTCCAGACTTTATGCTTTTTAAGTCCTAACATGATCTGCTTTAGAAAAAACAGGATTAGCCCTCACCTGAGAGGAGCTGCACAGAAAACTCACTTGAAATACCATGGTATTAGGTCTAGACGGTTTTCTCCTCCTCCAGCTTTTGTGCTACAAGTGATAGGTGGTTTGTGGTTGACACATGGCCATTTCTTGAAACACTCAAGCACTGCAGAAACTCTTGAAACACTGAAGTGTTCTCCAGTTCTTTACTGCAGGCTTTCCTTCAAAGTCCTTCAGGAGTCTTTGGATCAATATATTTGACAACTTGCCTACAGAACACTGCAGTGTGCTCTTGTATCCTGTATTTGTGGATCGCTCAAACTTCTTCTGAGCCTGACAGGTTGCTTCAAAGGAAGTTGAACTAATAAAACTGTTTCCTACAATTCTTGTCTTCCTACAATTTTTGTTTGGTTTTTTTTCTGTCCATATTCACCTTAATGCTGTATCTCCTCTGAGTTCCTGCCTTCCCTATGACAAGCTCTCTCCTACATTATCTCTGCTGTATTACTCCCTGTGGCACCACCCTGGCCCAGCACACTGTGCCATGAGATTAGACCCTGGTTACCACTGAGGGAAGAAGCAATACAGTGGTGTGATTTAAGTTACACATATGTTGATTAGTGAACCAGTAACCTTAGCAAAACTATTTATTTTTTGCTACAATCTTTTACTTATGAGTGTTACTAATTTTGGAACCTTTGCTGTTTATGATATTTAAGAGATTGCCTTTTTTCGTGTTTTACAGACTTTCTGATGGAAAGTAGTTTAAACCAGTAGTATTCATCTTAGCAAACAATTATCTGCATGTCTTTTTCTTTTCCTCTTTCCTGTCTTTGAGTAGATCCATACTGGTGGGATTATCTGTGTAACAGTCAATGGGCAAGTAATTATGTTACAGTATTTAAAAGCTAGAATATATATTTTTGTGTGTCTATATAATTGGTACATACATGGGTCATTTACATTTGTCATGGTTTTTAGCCTAGCTCTTGTGTTTAGATCACCACTCCTGTTACATGAAACAATATCACCTCTATGTCCTGTGACCCAGCAGTCAGGTTGTCCTAACAGCAAGGAAGGACAGAGAGCCCTATGGAGGTTCTCTTGTTTTCAAAATATTTGAGAATCTGCACATCTCTAAATATCTTGGTTAGATGCGGATCATCTGAAAAAGCTCCCAGATCTACAAACTCAGCTTCTGTCTTTTTATTTAGCTGATAAAACTGGTATCCTCATTAATACAATGCATATCAGGCTAAGCAAAATTGCTCCCTGTTACAGGTATCAACACTGATACACAGTGATACTGTATTCTTAAATTAGCAAAAATTTGTTTCAGTCCTAAGTGCTTGGGTGGTCTAAAAAGCAAAGAATCTGCCTTATGTAAGCACCTCTGATATGCCTAAAGTTAAAATAATAGCTTTGAACTTTCATTGTGGGACCTGCTAAAAATCCAGGCTGCTCATGTTTAAAGCCTGGCCATTACCTGTTTCTCACAGGTCTGGCCTCTGTCCTTATTTTGAATGTGCAACTTCTCTGATTTTAGTTGTGATGACCTTCCACCATGGTAGGCAAATCTGTGTTTGTCCTGTCTTATCTCTCACTGCAGTCTGAAATTTATGGAAAACAGATTGAAGGCTACCCAGCAGTACATTATGCAGACCAGTTCTTTCAATATCTGATGCAATTTACGAAAAATGTACATTGTGTTTAGTAGATAGGCTATATACACCCCAACAGTTGAAGAGTTACATCATGTCTGAGGAAACTGCTTTATTTTGAAATACACCAGACATCTCATTCCTTATGAAAAATAGCATCAGTCCTGAAAGACAACTGACTAGAAATGTGGTGGGTTGAAGAGATCTCTTTAACTGGCTTTTTCAGTACAACTAGAGGAAAAGGGATGTCACTGCAGCAGCAACAGCTCTTTTGGTCCAATGTGCACTTACTGACAAAAAGTTCAATGTGTTTTGCTCTGTACACATTTTTGTGCTTTACTGCTTTTGTCTGTACAATTTATTTAGATGCACTTTTGTTACTCCATATTTTTAATACTTCTGTTTGGCATTGTAATTCACAGAAACGTTGCAGATATTTATGGTTCCTTGCAAAGTTACATCAGCTTCATATTATAATTTCCTTTCTCACATACTGCCCTGGTTTCAGCTGGGACAGAGTTAATTTTCTTCCTAGTAGCTGGTACAGTGCCCTTTTTTTAGTATGAGAATTAATGGTGATAACACAGAGATGCTTTAGTTGTTGCTAAGTAGCATTTACCCGAAGTCAAGGACTGCTTAATGTCTCCATGTCAGTGAGCAGGTGCACAAAAAGCTGTGAGGGACCATAGTCAGAACAGGTGAACTAAACTGGCCAAAGGGATATTCCACACTATAGAATGTTATGTTCAGTCTATACAACATTCTTAGCTACCACTTAACATCCCTTTTACAGTGACCCTTTGGTACAGCAGCACTAAGGCAAAAAGGACAATACAGCATAGGAATGACAGAGTGAAGTAAAGCCATTTAAGGGGAATGCCTTCTGTTACACATTATCCTGAACACAGAAGATGTTTCATAAGTAAATATCTAAGAGATTTTCATTTCTAGATAGATTTATCATGAAACTGAACAACTCTGCACGGCTTTTCTTCTCAGTGGTTGGATTTCAGAACCAGCAATGTTCCATGAAATAAACGTTCCCTTTTTTAAGACTGAAGTTGTTTTCTTTAGGAGGTGGCAGGATTTTCAGATTCAGTGGGGTGCCAGTTTAGTAATTTTGTTCAAAGTGCATGGTGAGAATAATCTTTCTCCTAAAATGAAGCACAAGGATAAGTAATAACTTTTTATGCATGATAAGCATCAAAAATATGAGCCTGCTGGTCTTTGCTTTTCATTTTTCTTTACCTTTGTCTTTCAGTCAGAGCCTCCTGCAGTCTGCACACAATGTGATCAATAACTCAATAACTTTTTTCATGCAGTAATTATCTCTATGGGGTATTATCTGAACACTCCTTTTCTTTATTACCCAAAAGATGCAGGAGATATTTATATAACCAGCTGATCCCATTTTGGATGAAGCTGCTTCATGACAGCAGGAGAAAGTTTGTTTTAAATAGACTTTTTAACAAATGCTGTATGGAAACCTCACCAGGCAGTACTTTTTTCCTAGGGGAAAAATTATTTTAAATACTCTCTCACACTTAATACTATAATTAAGCACAGAGTAAATGGAAGTGTTCTGTAAATTAACAGAGTTTTAAACAATTATGCTAATTGAGTGTCTTTTAATAAAAAAGTCTATTCAGAAAATGCTTCTTTTCTGAAGTTCCTAGATAATGTCTGGACTGCTGATTTTTCAGAGTAAAAACGCATCTTAAAAGCTATTGTTTCTATCTGGAATACATTCTTACTTCATTGGCTTCTCATTTTCACAGATCGAGATCTTGCAGGAGTCACGAATGATGATTCCAGACTGCCAGCGCAGACTAGAAGTTGCACATGCAGAGCTTTCTCAACTACTAGTGAGTATAACACCATACCCCACTGATCAAGAACTGCTGCTGCTCCTGGGTGAACTTGGATAAACATGCTTGTCTGCAGTGCAACTGCAGCAAATTAAAACTGAAGAATTATTTTTTATAGGTCCCAAGACTAGAATCCTGAAACATACCAGTATTTCACTTTAGATAACTGTCTTTGCAGATTTGGTCCAGTCTGGGAAAACTGTGTGTGTTAGAATAGTGGAAGCTGTCTTAAGTGGAAAGTATGTTCAACATAACTGTGAGAATGGACTCAGAATTCCTCTGATACTTCCATGATCATTAAAAACAGTTCACCCAGGTTAGGCAGTTTGATAGATAGTGTAGATGTATATAATATCCTTGTAGAGAATTGAAATCATGAAAATACTTTGCTTACTACTTCTACAATGTTATGGACAAGAAACAAGTTAGATGAGTACTGCTTTATGTTTGATTAGTGAAGCAAGCAGTAGTGCCATGTTCCTGAGATAAGAATACCTGCAGGAATAAAGAGTATCTCGTACAAATAAAATTCACTGAAACTACATGAACATTGGAGATGATCAGGCTTATTTTAAAAGCTGCCTTCTCATCAAGAATTCAGCTACTGTAAGGCTAAAAATATATACCCTTAATTAAGCCCCAGATGTATTGATGGCTAAAATGCAAATACTTTTTAATAGAAAACTCAAGGTATCCTGTTGTCAGGTAGGTTTTCTCTACTGTTTTCCAAAATAAATGTTGAGAACCTGGCATTATTTAGATTTTGTCATGCAACTAGTTACTTAACAGTTAGCCAGTCTAGATTTCAGTGGCATTCAGAAATAATGCTATTGATTCATAGTGTGCTGTGCAAACTTAAAAACTGGGGACAGTTACTGTTGTTGTTAAGAATTTGGAAGTCTTCAAGTGTTGCTTTCTATGCTTAGCTCACCTTCAATGCTTTTATTAAAATTTAGTTGTATCATGGTATGTTTTTTCAATTGTCAATATACTTTGTAGTCTTGTCTGAGTACTCTTGGTCTGAGGTTTGTTCTTACTGGTTTCTTGGTTTCAAATATTTAACACAATAAAACAAAGGTATGCATAGGTCAAATCTACTTGCACGTGGCAGCCATTATCCTGGACCTTAAACAGGATGAAAGAATTTACCTGGGCTTTGAGTCTCAAAGAACTTGTGTTTTCAAAAATAATTTATCTATCCCTTATTTAATAGAATGGTTTGGATTGGAAGTGACCTTTAAAGGTGCTGTAGTCCAGCCGCCTTGCAGTGAGCAGGGACATCGTCAACTAGATCAGGTGCTCAGAGCCCCATCCTAAATGTTTCTAGGAATGTGGCACCTACTACCTCTCTGGCCACCTGTTCCAGTGTTTCACACCACTGTAAAGAAACTTCCTTATAGCTAGTCTGAATCTACCTTCTTTTAGTTTAAATTCATGACCCTTTTTGCTATTGCAGCAGGCCTTTCTAAAAGGTCTATGCCCATCTTTCTTCTAGGCCTCTTTTTTAATAATTGGAAGGTGATAAAAGGCCTCCCACAGCCTTCTCTTCTCCAGGCTGAACAAGCCTCTCCTCAAGAGAGGTGCTCTATCTCTCTGTTCATTTGGCAGCCCTCCTCTGGACTCCCTCTAACAAGTCCATGTCCTTCCTGTGCTGGGGTGGGTGCAATGCTCCAAGCGGGGGGTCTCACCAGGGGAGAGTTAGAGGGACTGAATCCCCTCCCTCTGCCCACTCTGCTTTTGATGCAGCCCAGGATACAACTGGCTTTATGGGCTGGGAGTGCACATTGCTGGGTCATGTCCAAACTCTCATCCACTAGCACCCCCAAGTCCCTCTGCAGGGCTCTCCATCTGCTCATCCCACAGCCTGGATTGATACCAGGGCTGTCCTTCAGGTGTGTCAGCTGCACCACTCAGCTTAGTGTTGGTCTGCTCATTTGTGATTGCATTAGTGAAGATACTAAACAACAGTGGTCCCAATACAGACTCCTGAGGGACACCACCACTTGGCACTGATGTCCATCCAAACACTGAGCCGTTGAACAGTTCTCTCTGTGACCATCCAGCCAGTTCCTTATCCACTAAACAGACCACCCATCAAATCCATCTCTCTCCAATTAAGAGAGAAGGATGTTGTGGCAGACCATGTCATCTAGACAGGTGTTTCCTTTTTTCAGACTTCAAGGANCTATGCCCATCTTTCTTCTAGGCCTCTTTTTTAATAATTGGAAGGTGATAAAAGGCCTCCCACAGCCTTCTCTTCTCCAGGCTGAACAAGCCTCTCCTCAAGAGAGGTGCTCTATCTCTCTGTTCATTTGGCAGCCCTCCTCTGGACTCCCTCTAACAAGTCCATGTCCTTCCTGTGCTGGGGTGGGTGCAATGCTCCAAGCGGGGGGTCTCACCAGGGGAGAGTTAGAGGGACTGAATCCCCTCCCTCTGCCCACTCTGCTTTTGATGCAGCCCAGGATACAACTGGCTTTATGGGCTGGGAGTGCACATTGCTGGGTCATGTCCAAACTCTCATCCACTAGCACCCCCAAGTCCCTCTGCAGGGCTCTCCATCTGCTCATCCCACAGCCTGGATTGATACCAGGGCTGTCCTTCAGGTGTGTCAGCTGCACCACTCAGCTTAGTGTTGGTCTGCTCATTTGTGATTGCATTAGTGAAGATACTAAACAACAGTGGTCCCAATACAGACTCCTGAGGGACACCACCACTTGGCACTGATGTCCATCCAAACACTGAGCCGTTGAACAGTTCTCTCTGTGACCATCCAGCCAGTTCCTTATCCACTAAACAGACCACCCATCAAATCCATCTCTCTCCAATTAAGAGAGAAGGATGTTGTGGCAGACCATGTCATCTAGACAGGTGTTTCCTTTTTTCAGACTTCAAGGACTGCACCTGACTGCCATGACTTTTCAGATGTCATGGAGAGGGGTTTGGCAACTACATCAGTCAATTCCCTCAGGTCTCTGGGGGGCATCTTGTTGTGTCCTATAGACTTACATACATTCAGGTTCCTCAGGTGGTCATGAACCTGATTTTTACTTACAGGGAGGGACTTTGCTCCCCCAGTCCAGAGGTAAGAGAGGCTGCCTGTGGGTTGATACCTCATCCTTTTCCTCATCTGTTGTTACCAGGTTTTTTTTCCATAGTTACGTTCTTAAATCTACTCCCACAACAGTTATTTAAAAAAAAAACTCAAAAATGTTGTTTTTGATTCCAGGAAAATGAAAAAGAATTGGAAGAAGCTGAAGAGTATAAAGAAGCACGTTCCATACTGGAGTCAGTGAAGCTGGAAGCCTAGCAGTTTTCCAGTATCTCTTTATGTGCATTAGCACGGGGTCCATTCCACACTTTCATTTACTATGGCTCTACTACTATTGTTGACTTGTTAAGGTTCCCTTTATGCAAACTCGCCTTTCTCTAACTGCAAGATGCACCAAATAAAGGATATCCTGAAACATTTGTGTGTTCCATATTCAGGCAAAATAAATTCCCAGTTCACCTCACAAGAAGGAAAAATAAAGCCCATTTAATATAAGTGTAATAGCTAATGTACAGAACTTAATCTGAACAATTCAGGCTAAGAAACAAAGGTCAGCTATGTGAAGGACCAACATGTACTTCAGAATGAAACAGCATCATAGAATGGGTTGGATTGGAGGGGTTCAATCTTGTTGCCATTCCCCTGATACAGGCTTTAGAAGCACCTTATATTTGAATGTCAAGTCACTATAGCATAACAATCTATAGTGAAAGAGAAAATGGACTAAATGACCCTCCACAGTAACCCATTTTTTTAATAGGATGCATTTTTTTCTGTAATTTTATCAAGCACGTACTCCTTGTTTCTCATTGAGCCCAAGACAAAATTAAACCCAAATCTTTTTCAGTTTGCCTAGGAGAGCCCAATCCACACAATTTCCATTGATTAAAATTCAGGTGACTAGTATGCTGTCAGTTGCACCTGCTAGTAAGATTTGTGGACTGAATGCTTTTCCTGAAAGCATGCCGGCCTGAGATTTTTTTTTTAACCAAGCTCAAACCATAGAAAATGAAAGAGAGCTAATGGGTAACGGAACAACACTTAGGCTGCCTGGAAAACTATTAAAATATTATGTACAAAAGTTGTGGTTTTTTCAGAGTAGCTTCTCTACATTAAACTACAGTAAGCTCTGCTGATAAACAGGAAAGCTTTTTACATTAGTTTTTCTAGTTTGAAAGTGCTCTGGCATGTTCCTTAAAGCCAACACAAAGCACAGTGTACCTTTTGTGTGGTGCTATAATGAATACTCAATAAATTTTTTTGTTAATTTGCCTGAGTTTGAGTACTTTTCAGTACATCTATTTGTGTACCTTAAACACATGAGTGTAATTAGTCTACTTCCCTGTCACTCTTAAGCATTGCTCTGACAGGTTATCAATACCAAAAGATTTCTGATTGACTGCAGAATGATCTACTTTTGAAGTGTCCCCAGAGCAGTACCAGACAGGGCTAAGAGGTGACCTTTTCTGACACTATGGTTTCATAAGAGAACACACCTTATCTTCTTACCAGCGCTGTGTCCCAGGCATGTAACTGCCAAGCAGACACTTCCTGGTTCACAGCACAAATGAACCACTAAACATCTGTCTTTGAATACTCATTTCAGCCAGTTTCTTCTGTGGACCTTCACTGGGAGAGGTGGCTCAGTGTACAAAGCAGATCACCTGCTGTCAAACTGACAAACTGCAGCTGACAAACTGCAGCCACCCTGGCAGTAACTCTTCTCTTGCAACCACTGAGTGGGGTGTGGTGAATAAATGATGAGCTGAAAAGGAGGTGTAAGGAAGTCCCAAGACTGCTGGGTAAAGAAGATTTTAAAATAAAAATTACTGTTCTTCAGAAGAAAGAATATGCACTTCTGGAAAACACGCCACAGAAAAATGATGTGCAGTTGCTAAGTACCACAAGAAACACAGCTCAATACAAAAGCTAAACAGAGGTGTGATCTAAAGGGGCTGAAGGGCAGTAGCACTGTGATTTGGCTTACGCTGCCTGTTAAAGGCCTGTGGGACTGAGTAGCTACCACAGTAAACTCCAGGGAGAAGTTTCTTGGTGCAATAGATTCCAGGGTAGTTTTCTCATGTTTGCATAGTACTTCTTTGTCCAAGCTATTTTCTAGCTCCCTACACTTACGTCATGAACCAAGATGATACTCTTCCCTATCACTGAGTTCTCCAGAACAAAAGCATGTTCTGTAGTACGGAAAATAGCCAGCCTTACTGATAAAAATCAAGGTATGTTCGCATCTGAAAATACTTTTTTCTCCAGATGCCTCTGGAAGTGTCTGAGAGGACAGCACCATGTTTTCAGACTCCAGCATCCTTTAAGAGAAGAAAAAAGCTAACTGTACACAGATTCTTTGGGTTAAATCCATACCATAAAGGATAAACCACACAGAGCTGCTGTTTCCTTACAATAACATTCTGTTTTGGCAACCCACCTTCTATATCCACATCTCTGGTGAAATCTTTCAACTGAGCTGCAGTCAGTCTTCTACATTCTAACACTTGAGAGTGGTGGGAGGTGGAATTCAAGTCCTTGGTCTAAACTCAGGCAAGCTGAGAGGTTCAGATCAAGGAAAAAGCCTAATAACTGGCCTAATTCCTAACAGACTGGGGCTCTCAGGATTGCCTCATTAGTACAGTAGGTGGCTGCATGTCCTCTTAAGACTGGGCAGTTACTAACAATTTACTACTAAAATTGAACAGTCAGATCACCCCAGAAGGTGCAGTTCTGTTCATCTGACCTGTAAGAAAAAATGAAAGAAGTATGTGTATTTAATGTGTCTTCAAGGACAGTATTAGAAATCAAAAGGTTTCTGAGAAATGTTCGAGAAAGTTTAAAAAAATTGCACTCAGAAGGGACGTACTTTAAATAAGGGGAAAAAGCAAAATTATACATGGTAGCAGCAATTTTCTACTGCACAAACACAGGAAGAGGTAAAGGGTTAGGGTTTTTCAAAGAGATTTTTCAAAGAGATACAAGGATTGCAGGAAGTTACATGCATTAGCTTAGCTCACGAGACATGGTTGACAACTGCAACACTCCCCTTTGTATTAGAAAGGCTTCATCCAGAAGCATTATCACAGCTAGAAGCTACAACTAAAGGATGAACAAAGAAAGACTCAGAGAAAAACAGTGAAAACAACTAAAAAGACTGAAAAATGGTCTCTGCAGAAGAAGAAACAAATCCATACATTTAACTTGGAAAAATACTGAGGTTGGCAATGGTAATAGTCTTAAAGCATATACAAAGCTACAGAGTAAAGTACAACTTTTCCTTGGCAGAAAGAATAAGATGCAATGAGCTGCAGTTACAATGAGGGGGAAAAAAAGTTGTAAGGGTTCTTCCCTCAGAAAACAAGACAAGTGAAGCTCTGGAACAGACTGCCCAGGGAATCTGTTAAGAGATTCCTTCCTAGAGGTTTTCTCTTGACGAGGCAGCTCAGCCACACATGGTAGAGGGACAGCTGATTCTGTCTCATACTTACACATTAGGGAGAAGCATCTAAAGGTGGATGAGCATCCATCCTTCCCTCAGCAGCAGTTATCCCCTCATTCAAAAACTAAAAGATTTTTGACACGACTGAAGTAAACTATTCTGAATACACACAGAGGTGATCCCCAGAGGGTTAAGAAGAGAGTTTCAGTGATACAAACCAGACCCTTCAGATCTTGACTGCACCTTACAGCACAGAGGATGTGAAGAAGCTGAAAATTGTCCTCCTTAATGAAAGGACTAGATGGCAATCCAGATGAATTAATTCTGTCTGGCTTTCACATTGCATTAGTGGAGAGTGTTCAGAAATGTCAAAAATATCTTAAGTTCCCTGCTTGTTATTTTGTGTTAATTTTGTGCACAATCAACTTGTTCAGGGCAAAGATTAGAGTCCACAGGTTTGAACTGAAGCTGAAATCAGGACTGAACTTGCAAGGCAAGAAGTAAACTGTGGGGACTGCTGGAAGCAACTACAAGGGAAATGGCAAATTCAGTTGAAAGTCTCGTCCTTCATGCAGACTCAAAGCAGGACTACAAACTTGAGAGAAAGGAGAAGAAAACGTTGTTTATGGCCTAACCATCTTAACAACCCCTTCTCCCATCTGATTTCTCAGAGGACCCACTCTTTATAAGGACACCATGAACAGAAAACCACTTCTGGGTTCTCTTCCATGTGCAATCTTGGCTAAGCTCTGTCATCATGTGTAACAGAGGTCTCACAATAAATCCAAATGATGGGCTCAGGACTTCTGAGGAGATGGCAAAAGAGCGTGAAATTGCCCCCTTCCTGCAGTTTTCTAAATACAAATTCAGCCACAATGAAAAAATCAGCTCTTGAACTTTGCAGATTATTTGCTAGAACATCCCTGCATCCAGGATTTCAGGGCAAACATCACCAATGTCCAAAATCTAGAACCACCCAACATACACATTATTTTTTAACAGGAAGAAGAACTTCAACGTTACAATAGTTTTGTTTTCTTATTTTTCTGAAGTTACTGTAGATGTTACATTAGATGCAAGGAAACTCAATAACCCACAGAAAGAGCCTCAATTAATAAGGTTAACAGAGGCCAAATAGGTTGAAATTGGAAAAATAAGCACATTATTTATGTATCAATTACTACTTGCTCTCCGTTTCAACAAAAGGAAGTAAAATTTTCTCATTGTTCCTAACAATCCAGAGGCCTCCTCCTGCCCCTGCATAATTAGCAGTAAATTTCACCACAGCTCTCCATAAGCAATCAAAAAGGCTATCTAATTAAAAAAGTAATTAGTTTACATAGATAGATGTGAGTGGGTAGATTAGTTTATGAAAATAAAATGAAATTCCTCTGGATGCTTTTAGTGACTTGGCTTTCTGCTCTTTTACAGCTTCTACACATTTCCAAGGGAGCAGGTTAAAAATAAGTAAAAAAATACTCAATTTGTAAATGAAGAGTATCTTTCAAAGCCAGTTGATCAAATCTGTCAATTTTATAACCTGTCCTCTGTTTTCAACACAGAAGATAAACCTTCTATTTTTGTATAAAAATCAATGCCTCCATAAAAGGACTAATTATGTTTCATTTTCTCGGGTCATTTACACAGTACCTTCCACCACGTCATTGAGGCACCAAACTGATCCAATGCTGAACCTGGAAAAGGGACTTCATGTACTACCACCCAGCACACCACGTGATTTGTATGAAGCCAGAACAGCTCCTGATACCAGATCTGACCAAGGGGTCTTTCCCTTGCCAGGAGAATCAGTTAGTTAAGACATTTCCTCCCTCAAAAGGCTCCTCCACAAATAAATACTATTTGCCACCTTCAAATAAAATTCAAAAAGAATTCTAACCACTACAAAGGAGGAAGATGCCTTTTTAACAGTGTAGAAAAAAAACAAACTAACTAAACTCTTATTCTTCCTTGAGCAAATTAAGCAGCTTTAAACTTAAGGTTTATATTCTTTAAATTAAGGAGGTGTAACAAACTACTAGAGTTTTCACAGTGATATCAAGTACCTATACTGAATTCTTTAAGCATTTTGTTTTTAAAAGATCCAGAGATAAACTCTCATTTTGTTTGATTTTGCTATTTTAAGAGTGCTATCCACTGATTCAAGGAATATTGAGTCAACTGGCAATTTCTGGCTAATGTGGACTCGGGAGAATCCACGCTGATGACATCTGAAATCCCACATGTATCCCCAGGCACAACAGATGGAGTGCCAATGGGGGAGAAAAAATGCTTTTGGAGTGATGATAATGAAGCTATTTTCACACTAAAGCTAACAAACCTCAGATTATTTGGTCAAACTAATTTTAAACCAGTAACTATCAACACTATCTAGTAACCTATCAACATTACCTACACAAAGTGAGCAGGTGAACCTTGTCTCATTCTCAGTATTACTAAGCTTTTACAGAGACAGCATCTTTACTGTGCCAGGGGCAAGAGGGCAGATCCGTGACCTCAATACTACCCCTTCAAAGGAGCCTATTTTTCCATTAAACTTACTGTTAAGAGGAGTGCTGCCAGAGCAGTATCAAAGACACTTCACAGAAATGAGGAGGCAAGGTAAGAACAGTGTTGCCGAGACTGAACATCCTGCGGATAAACAGAAGATTCCAGTCCCTTCTACACCAAGCAGCACCTAGAAATAGCCTAAAAAGGTTCCTGTTAATTAATGAAAAACTCAGTTGGCGCTAGACCAATGCTCTCTATTTAGACATCCAAATATCAAACTTCAGTCAAAAATTGCAACATCATCAGCTGCCTGTGATTAAGAGCACTTCATAGCTGGTTAACATCCAAGAGATGCTACCCTTTATCAGACAAGAGTTCCTTCAGAAATAGATAACCTATGTTCAAGTTTACATCTTCAAGAAGTTCAAACAGGAAAATATTGAGAATACTCTGCAGCTTCACAGGCAAAAGGAAAACCCACACACTGCCCCAGCTGGAGTACTTTGTCTTAGACTACTAGGCAGAGCAGTAGACCAATAGAAGGACAGGTTTCTGAGAGTTCTGCAGTTTCATTCTGTTGTAACTCAGCCCATCAATTAGTCTCTCCAACCTTTACTTCACTTTTGCACAAAAACCTGTTTTGTTCTCCCCATGGTGATGTCAGGATTATTTCAATTTAGTATTTCTGTCTGTCCTCTGGTGTAAGTGAACCAACTGCACTGAACTGAAGAAGCAAGAAGTGTAAGTTTACACTCAAACATAAGCTTCAAAATTTCTAGTTTTAAACCCAGAAGTTAATCATCCCAGGATTATGCACTAGGTTGTATTATAGGTAGTTAACACTGTTAACCAAGCAGAAGCAATTATTCCCGTACAAGAGAAAAATCACACACAGAGCAAGGTTAATATGTGAAAGACACTTGCAATCCCTAGCTGTTTTTTAAAGTTTTCTGGACTAGAACTCAGGTTGTCAATGGTGGTAAATCTGATTAAGGGCCCAGGTGGAGAGGAGGGGAGGATAAAAAGGAACAGAAGCTGAAGAGCCTAGTGCCAAGCATTTAGATTGACTGTGGATGCACAAGACTTGGACTACAGGCTGAAGATGAATCCAAAAGCATACTTCAAGCCAAAGAGAGAATCACATCCTGCCTTCAAGAACCAAACAGCTCCTCAGCACATACACCATGCTAAAAATGGAACCAAGGCAAGATGATCACAAAGGACAACATGCTTTGCAATCCAGGATAAAGACCTTATAAATATGTCACAACACAAAACATTCACCCTTTCAGCTTCTTTTTGAGCTACAGCTAGGTAAGAGAAGTTTTACCAAAGCTTACATAGCAACCAACCTCCTCTGAGCTCTTATTTCCACTAGGAATCTCAATAAGCAGTCCAAGGAGCCAACTACTGTTTTCAAACATTGAGTTCAAAAAGGAACACACTCATCCTGACTGTATCAAGCTATTTTATCTCTGTCTCTCTAATTTTCTCCCTGCAGAGCAGAAAACAGGCATACCCTGAAGACAGCATAGGAGAGAAGGGCAGTGACAGCTGGGAGCCATCCAAAGTAACGGAGGCCATTTGCAAGGATGTTTCCTCCCCCAGCACGTCACCATCCCCTATACTGAGCTCTCTCTCCCGCAGCCCCCCTGCTTCATTAGCTGTAAATGATGTGGCTTAAGAAGGGAAAAAACTTCAACTTTCAGAGAGGCCAGCACTGCACACTGAGACTTGATTTGCTGATCACCAGCAACCAAACGTCACACTGAGTTCAGGCTTCCTCACCAGTTCGGACACCCCAGCACATGACTTTCAAGTTCCTCACCTTCAAAGAGTGGAAATAAATAACACCATCCTTACCACCCTTGCCTCCCATGTTAAAAAAAAAAAAACACCAAATACTTCCACTTGAAAACCACTCTCACATTGCCCATCTCAGTATGGGAAGGGCAGTAATTATGACAGAATTGCTGGACTCACTGACCCAAAAGGCCTCTTTCAGCCCAGTCTTAAAAGATGCCACCCCTGCCATCATGTTCTACATTTTCTGTGTCTACAATGCTGAATTCTTTCATGCCATGACTCTTGGGTGTGCATTCATACAAGTTTACCCATCCAACTAACAACTATTATTCTAGGCTGAAAGTAATTCACCTAGAGTAGACTTTATTAATGCCAGGTGAAGATAAGCCTAGTGAGACAGTTACCAAGCCTGTGACATATTACTGCTCCACTGTGTTGACTGGAAGACTATTAATCAGACAAGTACAGTTCCCCCACTGCTTGTCACTAAGGGATGAAGCACCTGTAGTCAGACCAGCTACAATCATAAGACCATGAGCACAATGAGCCTTCTGTCTCAGTAAGGGAGGTAAAGGATGTGTCAGGGCTCTAATGACATTTCATGGCTCGTCACTACAGGTAAATAAAATCCTTTTTTTCTGTACAGTACTCCAGTTCCCCACCCACACTACTTCTTTCAACACACAAAGTACGTTCTGCCCATTACAAAATTCACCACCTTCTCCTCAGATGGAGCATAAAGAAAAAATGGCTTTCTCAGCAACAGAGGATACAAAATTCTGGGTGCTGAGCTTCACCTTTCCTCATGGTACTCTGCTTATGGTAAACATCTACTATAGCAAACCTGTGCTTTCAGCTGAGAAAGAACAGTTAGGTTTAAATGTGAGGAAATCCACAAGACTTATGCTGAGGCTTGTACAATTCCTTGCTATAGCTGAAACATGAGAAAATTGTCCCACATTCATGACAACCTTAAGAGACACAGATGCTTCTTTTTAATTTCAAACATTGTAAGCCATGATAGAATTATCAACTACTGGCCAGAAGGAGAGAGACTGCAAGCAAAAGAGTTTGTGTCAATCCAGAGAAAAGAACACATAAAGCAAACAATGGTAGAAAGTCTGAAAATGAAACCCAAACAGAAAGCTCAAGAAGAATGCTGAGAAAACATTTACCTTTGTCCAACCAGTAGTGGAGTCTCCTGAGAATCATGATCTTTTTTCATAAACATGATCTTCCTATAGAACCAGACATCCAAAACCCAAAAATATTTTTTCCTAGAAGAAAACAAACAAACAAACTACAATCATAAGAAAGGTGTCCCTTAGGACTAACGTGGTTATGATCATAAATAAAAGGATATCCTGAACTAGAGTCTGCCAGGCCCTGGCACATCCCCACAAAGCAACAAAATTGGAGCCAAATGTCACCATTACCTTGAGACTACAAAACCCTCTACATAAACTGATAGAGTGAAAACACAGGGGAGTAGTCGTAACAGCTCGGCCAAAGAAACCCAAACCAAACAGAAACTGCCTCACCATGGTAGAGCAGGGCAGGTGTTCAACCCAGAGCCGTCAGTGCTCCTGCAGCTCTTCTCTTCCCTGCTGACCAGCACTGCATTTTTTCCTGAAGTTACACAGACTTTTATCCTAATCAAGAAACTTGACTTTTTTATCTGTTGCAGGCAGCAGGCTGAAAAGTGAAATGTTTTTGATGATAATAAGTACAAAATGTAGATTCCATCTCCTCTTTAAGTTACTGAGTGCAAAAGCAGAAAATGACAAATACCCTGGCCTTTATGTTAGCATTTCATTGCAAGGCGTTCTTCATGATTAAACGACAAAACACCAGGACGTGCCCCCATTCAAACCATTAGAAAACAAACATAAAGCCAAGGGCCTCGAGGGCAGGGGAGAGAAGCAAAACAGCACACAGCGCGTAATTCGCGCGGCCGGCAGCCGCTGTGCCTGGTTATCCCCCGCGAGGGCACCATCCGCTCTCCGCAGTCCGATCCCCCCGCCCTCACTCAGGGCTCCTTTCCCGGCTCCTTTCTCAGCCCTTTCCCGATCCAACTCTTTTCCCGGCCGTCTCCGTCGCCTCCCCGGCCGCGCCCCGCGGCGCGGCGCATGCGCGGCAGGCGGTTGCCAGGGCCGCCATCTTGGCGGCTTCGCGCCTGCCCAGCCGCGGCACCGCCTTTGGCGACCGAGCCGCCATTAGTTCTCTTAATGGGCCGGCTGGAGACTATTTCGTGTTCTCCGACAACGCCGGCCGCCCCCGCGCTGCAAAGCCGGGGGGCCACATAGGCTCGGGGTCTGGCAGCTTTCGCCTTGTGCTCTCTGCCTGCCCTGGTCTCCGGGGCGCAGCTCTGCCAAGGAGAGGCGATCGGGTCGGGGCTTGCGGCCGCCGGGAGCACCGGGCGGGCCCGCAGCAGGAGGGAGCCGCTGGCGGTGCTGCTGCTGTTCGTCCTGTTAAAATGGCCGCGCTATCGGCTCTTTAAATTAGCCGCATCCGAAAAGCACATCTTGAGGCGCTGTCCGCGGGCGGGTAGAGCGCAGTGGCCGCGGCGGGCCAGGGGCGGCAGGGAACCGGAGACACAGCGGCGGGCGGAGGTCTCTCGACCCGGCCGGGAGCGGGAAGCCCAGCCCAGGCCCGGCGCTGAGTGTTCTCAGTAGTTTAGATATTTTGTGTAACTCCCAATATTCACCCAAGCCTCATTACCACCTCCTAATGAGACCCCTTTACTCCGTGACGTGCAACCGCTCCATCTCATTAAGGAAATCGCTCTTCAATGCTGATTATTTTATTTGCAGCCATAATTATATTTCTTTCGGCTAAATCACGGTTTAATCGAGCCCACATGGAGGGCAGCAGCACTAATTACGGCGGGAGATGCGGTGGCGGCGGCGGCTCGCCCGCCCGGCCGGCGGCGGAGGC
>VYZS01015390.1:27220-42612 GCA_013400695.1 Neodrepanis coruscans | reverse complement strand
CACATCCTTTTCTCTATCAGCACTAAATCCCTCCTAGGGCTAACGAGAAGGGAGGGAGAGGGTTGCGCGCGGTTTTTATAATTTTCTTGAGTTTTGTCCTTCAGTCAAAGCCGGGCAGAAGCTCGCTGCTAAGGGATTTCTCAGACCAGCCCCGTGCTTCCTTCTCATTACCCCGGAGTCTCTCAGGGGGCCCAGAGAGAGACAAGCACTATCTCCAGAGCGTCCTCACCTCAAAAACGGGCCCTGGGAAACTTAATTTGTTTGTCTGTTTTGCACTTTATTTGTCGGGTTTTTGTGTTTGTGCAAAATAAACTGTGATATTTGTGTGTTTTCTTCATTTTGAGGTGTGTTTGTGACTTCTCTCAGAGTCTCTGGTCCAAAATCGCTGAATTTGTGGTAAAACCACCACAGAAGCTGAAGAAAAAAACACCGAAAATTGTGAAGACAATCTTGCAAACGCCGAATAAGAGAAGCAATTCTAGATATTATTAAGTCGTACTTATGGCAATCTAAATTTACAGGAAACAAAGACCAATTTTCAAAAAACAGCCAAAAAGGCTCTAGTAAAAAAAATCTTCACATGGTAAAAAAAAAAAAAAATCAGTATTACTCTGTAAAGCAGTAGCATTAGAGAATAAATAGTATTTGGAATTACTGAAACATGCAGTTGTATCAACTAGATGGAATCTTTATTCCACATGTTATGACTTCTGAGCTTTACACAAGTGCATATCTTAATGCACATCTTGATTTATAGTAAATGGTTTGATAAAAAAAATCCATTCTAAAACAGGCAGCTAACAATTTAATTACATGATTTAAAGGCTCTCCTATAGTGGATATATGTGAAACAGATGCAAAAATAATATTAAATATTGAAAATATTTGTTCTATTTGGTCTAGAGTTCTAGTTGGAGGGTAGCAGTGTACACCAGGGGTCAATAGAGGGTCCAATCCAATGATGTTTAACATCATTATTAACGATTTGAGTGATAGGATAGAGTTTGCCGATAACAACAAACCTGGAGGAGTGACTGATAAACCAGAGGCTGGTGCTGTCATACAGAGGGTTCTCTGACAGTCTGGAAAAAAGCCCTAAAGGGAATCCTGTGCAGTTTAAACAGGGGAAGTGTTAAGTTGTGCACTTGGCGAACAATAATGCCAGGAATTATTATATGTTGGGGACAATCTACTAGATAGCAGCTTTGCAGAAAATGATCTGGGGTTCCTTGTAGACATGAAGCTAAACATGAGCCAGCAGTTTGCTGCAGCTGCAAAGGCTAATGGCTGCATAAGAAGGAGAGTTGCCAACACTTGAGGGCCATGATTCCTTGCCTCTGCTCAGCACTGGTGAGGCCATGGCTGGTTACTGTGTTCAGTTCAGGGCTGTCCTGTACAAGGAAGACATGGGCATAATGGAGAGAGATCTATGAAGGGTTACAAAAGTAATTAAGGAGAATGTCATATGTGAAGAAATGCTGAGAGATCTGGGATGATCAGCCTGGAGAAGGCTCAGAGTGCTCTCATTGTATTTAAATGTGTTCTTCAGTGTATTTAAATGCGTGAAGGAAGGGTGCAAGGAGGACAGAGCCAGGCTCTTTTCAATGGTGCCCAGTGACAGGACCAGAAGCAACGGGGCACAAAATGAAACACAAGTGGCTCTCTCTGAACATCAGAAAACTCTTCTGACCAAGCACTGGCATAGATTACCCAGGGAGTCTGTGGAATCTTTCTGTTCTGAGATATTCCAAAGATACCTGGCCTTGGCCCTGTGCAACCTGTTCTAGGTGTCTGTACTTGAACAGGGATGTTGGACCGGATTATCTCCAGAGCTCGCTACCAATCTCAGTCACTCTGTGATTCTCAACCATTCAATTTTTCTGTGTTCCTGTCATTTTTTTGTGTTTTTTTTTGTTGTTGTTGGTTTTGTTTGTTTGTTTGTTTTTAACAAAAAAGTTAAAGTTTCTGAAACTTGAAAATATTCTAGTTTCAAGTAGAGACTCAAAATTGATCAGTCTAGGAAACAAATAGCATTGATTTATTTCCTTCTCTCACACATCCTTTCTTAATATTCTTGCTATTTGCCTGTTATATTTATTATCACTACCACATCAGATGTAAATTCCTTGTCTTGATTAATTAATATAGCAGAATGTGATACAAAAGCTCAGGAGTAAATTACTAATTCAACATTCAAATAGTGGTTGTGCTCTGTGCAGTAAAGCATATGGATTTAGCAGTAAATAAAACAAAATGCTAGTGTGCAATAATCCAGCCCTCTCTATTCTATAATATAAGCAGTGTTTCATGAAAGCAAAAGGAGTTCAATCTGGGCTTTTAACTTTTTCATGATAAATACATAAAACACTTTAAATCATCTTAATTGATATTTTAGTCTCCTGTTTTAATCTTTTTGCAACAATTTTTATTCACAGCTTAAAAACTTTTGTGTAGTATGTGACAAAGAATAAAAATGAAGTTAGAAAGCAATTGAAATTACTTTCTCATAGTAACAGATGACCAGTTTCGCTGATACTAGGGGTAATACAGTTCACAGTTCAAAAGCCTTTCTTACTTATATATATTTTTTGAGTCATAGAAAAGCACTTTGACAAATTTTGTAATTAAATTAAGGAGAACTACAACTGCAATCTTAATTCATATATGAGTATCAAAAATGAATTTACAAATTTCATGCATAGAAGAAAGCATAACTCTTTGTAAATTTAAGTCTATATCATATTCTCCTTTTTTAGTTACATTTCTTATCTTTGCACACAGGTGTTAGGCAACCTTTAATATTTTAGTCATAATTGTCAAACTTTTTCTTATTTCTTTCTTTACCCAGTGTTATCAACTTCAGAACAATTATTTAAATTGGAGAAAACTAAATCTCATCCAATTCAGCAGTAGAATTTTATTATATAATATTAATTTGATTATGCAATATTCTCTCTTAACATTCTTCACACTACTCTTTAGAAATTTCATGAATGGGTCCCTAAGCATGTTAAGCACCTAAAGGCAACACAGAATGTTGATAAATGCATTAAAAACAATGTAAAATATATTATGATTACAGAATTACTTAGAAAACTCATTAGAGCTTTGGAAACATATTGACTCATCAAGTCATCAAATTTATCCAAGTTATAAAGGTACCTTCAGACAAATTTCCTGAAAAAGATCATAGTAGGCAATTTACAAACATGAACAAAAATATTTTATTCTAATGACATTGAAAATAATTGCAGACAGACTTTATGAGAATGCTCTTAATGGAAGGTATATGATTTGCTGACTGAATAGCTATTTCCCATAAGGCCTATAAAAACTGAGTCAGCCATATCAATTTATTTTGTATGTAAAGACATAAAAATATAAGAAATACATGTCTTTTACATTACGTAGAAGCTATTTCCTTCCAGTGCAATAAAGGAAGAAAAAAAGTGAAGTCCACTGTCACCAATTAGTTATGTTAGGATTACATATCTTATACATTAAATGAAAGTCAATTAGAGTTTATTTTACTTTATCTCTGGCATTTTCATGAATCTTGGGGCTGAAGTCTTTTACTCACGTGGCATATATCACTGAAGAACACTAGATTTCTGCAGTTTCCCCTTCTATCTTATGTTAACACTTAATTAGAGTGATTACAACCAGGATGTAAAAGGTAGTTCACTCTCCATGCTCAGTCTGCCTGGTCTCTTTCCTGAGGTTTCCAACAGGCATACAAAATGATGCGAGCTAGGTTGGTCTTTTTAGGGCGTCAGACATTTGCTAATTAACAATAAAGAAGAAAACTAACTTCACCTCTCTTCAAGTAACAATGTCACATTTACTCTGGCTCTTTTCCCTCTCTGACTCTACTTTTTTCTGACTTTCCAATCTTCTTAACAGAGACATAATGCTCTAATTCAACTATGATTAAATTTTAACAGGTTGAGAAGAGACATACAGTCAATAAACAAGTGAAAAACAAACAAATGAAAGTCCAGAACCTATTCTTTAGGCTGCCAATGGAAATGAATAGATGCACTTTTCAGGTGTTTTGTGTTTTGCTGGGTTTTGGCTTTTTGCTTGGCTGGGTGAGATTTTTTGCATTTCCACAGGCTGCTTCTGATGCTATTTAACTCATCAGTATACATTTTTACCAGCATGACCTCTACAGCTTGGATAACCACTGACGGTAGCTCTGTCTGTGCACTAAGAGCCTTGGGCTCAGTTTTCAGAGATCTACCTGTATCCGGCAAGGGTGAAGTAGATTTTAAGATAACACACTAATAATTCTTACCACACTAAAGTGAAAATTATAGCTACTGCTTTGCACTTTTGTGACATTTTATACACACATCTGTTGGTTTGTTTGTTCTTGAAGGACTGTGGATGAGAGGTGGATTTGCTACATTAATTGTTATTTCAGTTTTCAGTACCACTATAAACTGTCCTTTTTACTGGGATCATTTTGTATTCAGTTTCTCCCAAAGGGAAAAAAATGAATGGGGCATTTGTCTTTAGCAGAATGTGAGGGCTTTGAAGGGGTTTGTTAATTTATCTGTTTGGTTTTCACATGGTACAGAAACTACACAGAAAAGATACTGGAAGAAATCTGATTTCACTGTTTCATCAAAAACAGCACACAGAACTAGCAAAATTAAAATAGTATTTCTAAAAAAAGGAACAGAAAAAAAGTAAAATTAATATGTCCTTGCTATACTCTTGTTCTTACACTTAAAATATTTTTTTCTCTCAAATTTATAAAAATTTACTTATAAAAATATCACACAAACTCTCACATTTAGAATGGCTATTACTGAAATGTCAGATTTTACCTTTGGTTACAATACAATAATTATTACTACTCTTTCATGTTCTATCACATTACTCTTTAGTATTTCTTAAATACATTTTATGAGAAGTGTATCATTACAGTATCTCAAGGGATTTAATATTCTCAGGAGTAGGATCTACTGAGAGAAAACAAGAGTTCTCAAGGGACAAAAATGATGTATAACAGGAAGGAAATATTTAATCTCAGAATGAAAACCTATAAATTACTGAGCCACTTGAAACACACTTCTTTATTTGTACAAATGAGTCTCTTCATTTAAAGTAGTTCATTACAATGAATAAGACAGCTGTAGTACTTTAGCCATGATGGAAATATTTCTTTCGAAAAGATCATTATTGCTTATAAAGAAGCAGTGTAGGAGTAATCGCTACTTACTGATCCTTGAAAACACTTGATATGTCATCTTATACACAATTTTAGTTTAGATAGTATGTTTGAAAAAGGCTTTATTTAGGGTAAAATTAATAATAAGTGTACTGCAGGGAAACTGTAAATCTCCAGTACAAGTCTGCATTGATTTTCTTGTTTTTAAAGTTCTAGCTCATGTTAACAGTCATGACCTGCAGCACTTGCTCTTTTTCATCATGATTCAGACATGGAGTGTTAAGGAATGTCCTCTAGCATCTCCAGCCCAGGACCTGGAACTCAGTTCAGTGTCTGGGAATACCAAGGTCTCTGCCCAGACTGAGGGATGTGGCCGTATGTTCATGTGTACTGCTTTCCTGTTTGCTGAATTTATATCCCCGAGACAGGCACACAAGGACACTCACACATCCTCATCCCACAGGCAGTCCACACTCATGGGTGCCCCCAAATACAAGTGCAGACACTGCTGGACTGATACCTTATCCCAGACCTGAGGAACCCTACTTGACAGGTGATCCATCTTGATGTTTGCTAGCAGATGCATATGCACACCCTCAGTAGATTCAATTTGGTAATGACATAGATACTCAAACCCCAGCAATTGATATCAGGCACATAAGCTGTTACCCATGGTCTGGCTCTGCGTTTCAGTGCTGAGCTCCTCACTTCTCTCATTCACAGCAGTATTCCCAGTAGATGGGAGTCACTGAGTCAGTGGCTGGAGATTAAAAAACTCCACTGGCTCTAGTAGCAGATGATGAAATTCCACTGACTTCAGTTACTGACACCTCAGGCTATAGGCACAAAAACTCACAGTTTCAATCCTTACAGCAAGTATATACAGAGATTAGACAGTGAGATTACACAGAGAAAGATAAAAAAGGATTTACTAAAATGATATGAGAAGACAGGAAGGGCTGCAGTGATTGAGTACCAGGCTCTGCCAGAAAAGCACGGTGGCCAGCCCTGTTTTCACATGATTGGCCTCTTTTTTATTCCTTTGTGCCTAACCTACTTTCTGTTCCTCTCCAGCCTTTCTTTGCAGATTACAACATGAGTTGGTACAGCCCTGAAGACTCCTTTCAACATCCTGAACATTCAGGTTTGCACCCTTATCAGCTGCAAGATCCAAGCTGGTTCACTTTTAAGTGATTCCTGCAGGTTCTTGATAGTCAATTAATTACTATGACTGATAAACTTTATTTCTTCTCATTATCTTCCTAATTACCATACAAGTCTGGCAGGTCTATGTCTGTACATTTTTCTTACTGCCTTCCCCTTGCCACTTGTCATCTCATTTTAATTGAGGTCCTCAGTCAGGTGATCTTGCCAGACTAAACATTCTCACACTCCATCAACCGTAACTGACCACATTTCTTTCCTGTTTGCTGGCCAGGTTTGGGCCTTCCTGTGTTTGGCTTCCTCCTCTTCCTTACTATCCCAATTGACAAGGTCCTTAAGACAACTGGAAGGGAGCTTCCACATACCAGTACACTAAACATAATACTATGTAATAAATACTCAAGGCAGTAAAAAAAAAAATCAAAATAAATATTACCATGACCAAAAGACTTTCCCTTTTTGACAGATATTTTGAATGGATGTACTATTTTTTCTACTCTTCTTGATATGAATTTCAGAAGCAGAGGAACTATTAAAGAGAGATGAGAGAAGACAAGGGAAACCTTGCTGTAAGCAGTTACTGCAACCCAGAAAGACCTGATCAGTCAAGTATTTTTGTTGTCAAACAAATCTTTCTAGTGGACTGCTGTAGGATTATAGTATTTCTTCTGGCCTTCATGAAATTCCAAGAAGGTTAAAGTTACATTCTATCACTAAGGAAAAGCAAAAATTTTAAGTTCAATCTTTGTTTTTATTTTCACTTTATAGTTGTTCTCTAGAACACCTCAAAGATAACTAAAATTTACAAATAAAGTCAAGATTTCAGACATTTCTGTGTAGAAAAGCATACGATCAAAAGTTTGATATATCGGTGTTTTTTCAAGTTAGGATTTATTTTGGGGTGCTTATATGATTTAAAGTTAGTCACTGCTTCTGGCTTTAAATGTAAAAATGATACTTAAATAAACCAAGCAATGGTGCTATAGTGAGGATTATTTAATTTTAAAAGTGCTCTAAGGCTCAGAAAGTTTAGATAATTTTAATTTTTATTATTAGTAATCTTTCAATAATAATTCAATGATAATTGGTAAATGCCAGCTAGCAGAGAAAAAAATACAATGGACAATGTTTTCACCAAATGATTAAGATGCTTTTCTTCAGAAGGCTTACGATACTCTATGTGAAAATAATGAAGATCAAAAATACTGTGAAAAAATTTGTCTATTTGCTGCAAACAGTATAAACGAGTACTATGATATCTCTTCCTCTGAAATTTTTTCTTCACTCACAAAGCCTAACAGAATCCCAGTGATTCAGTGTTAAATTGATAACTTATTGGACACATTTGTTGGTAGTCAGTGAGATAGCCTTACAATCAAAAGGTTACATCAATATTTTATGTCATCAATATAAAATTAAAAGCTATACATTCACTTGACTGCTATAATTTATTCAGATTTTTAATATTAAGATAAATTTATAACTGAATAACAAATAGATAACAAATGTAATTAATATAAGTGACATTACTTGTTGAAATAAAATGAATAGTGGAAAAAAATGATAAATATATTACCTAGAGCAACATATGATTGGAAACTATAATCTATCAGACAGCAACTCATCGTTTGTAATCTGTACTCCAATAAACTCAAAACAGATCAGTAACACTTGTAAGGAAATGAGAAAACGTATAAAAAATGTATGAAACCTAAACTTTATTCAAAACTTACTAGAGTTATACTAGCAATTTAGTTTGAGCTTACTGGCAAAAAAATTGAAATAATATAACAGCAAACTGAAGAAATATCCAGCTAATGATAGAGACATTACTCAATGAAAATAGCTCCAACATTTTACCTCTTCTTGATACTCTGATTTCTTTATATTCTTCTCTAAATATTAGCATTTTAGTAGTATCATTTAGCCTTAATGAGTACACCTTAAGGTGTCTTAAAATAAGAGTAAAATGCAATTTACTTCCTCTGTAACACTCCATTACACCACAACAGTAGAAATGATCTTCATTCTGCATAGAAAACTTGTCCAGATTGCTTTTTTCTACTTGTTGAAAAATTGTATTTCTAAACTATTTTTCACATAATGCGTTTACTTTTTAGCTATTTATTTAAGATTTTTTCCTCCTGATCTATTGGTGCTTTCAGCTGTCTTATTTACTTTTTTGTTAAACTCTACTATTATAAAAACAAATTTGCAATTTGCTAATCATGTAATATTGAGTTCTAGCTTCATTACACCTAACTTTAAGCTCCTTAAGAGTGTTATCTCCCTGGGCATTCAGAATTTGGGACTATAATAACTGTTTCTATGTATGTGTCTTTCATTATTTACTGTTCAGGCAGCTTAAGCTTACCGCACATTAATTCTTAAATGACTAAATTTAAAGGGCAATTCATGTAGTTAGAAGGAAGGAAAGATTCCTTATTTATTACAGTTAGCAATAGAAAGTTTCGTAATCTGCTTTCGTAAAGAGATGGATGGGGATTAGTTGTTCTTCAATTAAGGATAGAATTAGAAATTCATTGGGTGCCTCTAACTAAACTTTGGAACTGTCATCTCTGAAGAAGGTGCTTTTGTACATGTGAAAGATGCAAGGAAAGAAGTGTGGGAGGAAAAAAAAACCTACGTTAGAAATTCTAAGGAAAGAAGTAAATATTTAAGTGCAGGTCAAGATTTTTCGATTACTTCTGGTAAGAAGTCAATAAGAATTATACGTATTTTCTTAACCTACCCAGAAGTCTGGGAACACCATCAGCAAAGGTTTGAAACATTTTACCATTACAGGTTATGATCACACAAAAAAGTCCTCAAGAAGTCTTGTATAATCCATTCGCTTACAACAAGTACTTTTTCCTTTTGTGCTGAGAATCGAAAGAACAGCTGCCATGCATGGTTTTCTTATTGTATCTTTAAATCTGTTTTCTTCTGCCTGAGGCTCTAGAATCTAATTTTGATAGATAGTAGGGAATTGAACTTGCAGATAATGGGAAGCATCCAGGGTACAGTGGGGAAGCCATCTCACTTCCCTTTAGAAAATGGGGTGATTGAAGGCTGATCTGAAGTGTCTGCACATAAAGATGCAGAATACATAAAATAAATGGGAATCTGAGATGACAAACCAGATGCTATCAGGAAACAGCCAAGTAAGGAGAAAAAGAGCAGATAGAAATTAATGGAAACCAGTGTTGGAAAGCTGAAGACTGGATGAAGAACTGGAAAGGACAAAGTGGACAAATAAAAAGAGTGGAACTTGTGGCAGCTGTAAGTCTATGGTCAGTTATGGAATTATGATATCATAGGAATTACATTAATACAGTGAGACAAATGCTTGCACTCCTGGAATGAGCTATAAATAATCAAAAATGTTTATGGAAGACAAGACAAATTATACTTTACCCAAAAGAGGATCTCAAATGCAAGAACTCTTTTATGAAATAGAACTGTCTTGAGAGCTTTTGAGCTGTGATCAAAAGGGATACAGATACAGGCAGCCCAATCAACAAAACAAGTCTTGTTGAAACAACTAGTGTGGGTGATGTAAAGAACAATAAAAAAGATTTTTGTACCAAGAGAGGCTATGTCTTTCCTTGTCTTACCAGTGTCTTACCAGCTATCTAGCCTGACACCTCACAGGTTAGTAGTCTGTGGTTGACATGACAGCACTGGATGTCATTTATTTTTAGTTCAAGATTGCTGTGGATGCAGTTATCTATAGGAGACTAAGGGGGTGTGGTCTGAATGGATGAGCCACTACACTGTTGGTGTGAAAAAGTGACGATATGATTTGCCAGAATTGTTCCAGAAATGTTTAATGTCCTCATTAATGGGATGAACTGCATCCTTAGCAAGTTTGTGAGCGACAATACACAGAGGTAGTGGGACTGTTGTTGATATTCTGGAGGAATATCTGGATGTTTTTCAGAGGAATCTCATAAACTGGCATGCTAGACCTGCAGGAACCTGCTCAAGTTCAACAAATACAATGTTGCGTGTGCATTTGAAAGTCATGCATAAAAAATCTGGGGACTGATGGGCTGGGTAGGTGATATGTAATAATAAAGTCAAGGGGACCCAGTATAAATCCTGATCATCAGTCAGCACTTTTCCTGGAAATAAAGCTTAACTGCTTAGTGAAATAGATCAACAGGAATGTATACAGTGGATCAAGGAATGTGGTAATGCCTCTTGACAGTTAGGAAACTGTGTGTGGAGTATTTGACTGTGCAATGCACTGAGGAACCTAATGTAACTTGGCCTTTGAACTGGAAGATAGAAGAAATAATGCAGAAGAGTTATTTTCAAAGTAAAATAAAAAAATATTTTATGAGCAAAGAATTGCAAAGACCTTAAGGTACGTTGAAATATTAATAAACAGGACCTGAACTTGTAAAGGTGAGAAAGGTTTGTTGTTTGAAAATTTCACTATTGTCTTCTAATTTTCTCCTGACATTTTTGGAATGCATGAAAAAAATCAGAATTTGGATAAGGACATGGCCTTTTTTTTTTTTTGGCCCTAGTACTCTTTTGGCTTGCACAGCATATACATAATATTGTGGGAATATCAGTGATGCATAGAAGGAAGAAAAGGATAGAGCCGGAAACAAGAGAAATTTGATTGAAAATGCTCCAAAAAGAAACATAATTATTTGTCATGGTTTTACCACAAATTTAGCGATTTTTAACAAGAGATTCCGAGAGAAGCCACAGACACTCCCCAAAATGAAGAAAACACACAAATATCACAGTTTATTTCGCGCACACACAAAACCCGACAAATAAAGTGCAACAAAACAGACAAATTAAGCTTTACAGGGCCTGTGTTGGGATGAGGACACCCTGGAAATAGTGCTGATCTCTCTCTGAGGCTCCCGGAGAGATGCCGGGGTAATTAGAGGAAGCACGTGGCCGATCTGAGGACTCCCCAGCAGCGTGAGCTTCTGCTCGGCTTTTTCTGAAGAGAAACACTCAAGACAGTTAGAAACCGTGAGCCCCCCTCCCTCCCAATAGCCCCAGGAATGGATTTAGTGTTGATGGAAGAGATGTGGTCTTTGGAACCCGGGCAATAGCTGCAGATAATCACCAGACCACCCGCCTCCCGGGGAAAGGGAAAAAAAATCACAAAGGGAAAAAAAAAAAGAAACAACCCCCCTCCCCGAGGAGGAAATCCGCCTCCCAGGAATTCATGAGAAAGAATGCGATTCCGAGAAAGAGAAAAACCACCCCTCCAAAGAAAAATAATCACGAAAAGACGCGATCACAAGGAAAAAAGAAAAAAAACAGAAACAAAGAAACAGCTCTCTCTCCCAGAAATTACCACACCAGGTCGCTGCAGCAGAATCTCTGACCCGTCCTCCACGTGGATGCCAGCCCCAACACAGCGGCAAAGAGCGGTGTTGCTCCTATGACCTCTGAAGCCAAAAAGAGGCAATGGCACTCACTCTCCCCCTTTTTACAGGGGGAAGTCCCAATCCGCGCATGTGCAGAAGGGCCTCAGAGGGGCCGGCCCTCCTCTCATTGGTCAGCCCCCGGGGTCCTGCCCCGTGTATGCAGTGGCTCACAGGAAACACCGCTGCCAGCCGGAAGCTACGCGTGTGCCGGGACCGCATATCCGGTAATCCGCATATCCGCTGGCAGCTGCCGCCAGTGCCACGCGGCCCGGTCCCGGCGAGGTCCCCATATGCCCGTGCCTGGCGGGGAATCGGGGGGGGGAAACGGTTTTACTTTCTAACCCACAACATTATTATATATATCATTCGATGAATTAGTGTAGGGATATAAACCAAAATATATTATTCACTGGACCTACAGGACTATAACAAAAAGTTCAGTGTTGGCAGTTGGCAGATATGATAGTATCACTGATATGCTTTAAGAAAATATGTTATAAATTATTTTTGGTGGATTTTATTTCTTGTTTAATTTAATTTTTTTGGTTCTTTAAGGTCAAAAGGAAAAACAAGGAAACAAAATTGAACTGAGAGATTTGTCCTACACCTTGTACATTATAATATAATTAAAACTACTTTTTTATTGCATATTCTTGTGCATTGTGTTAACCAAGACTTAATGAGTTTAATGGAAAAATACAATTTTAAAATTTCTAATTACTTTAATTAATATTTTGTTTGCTCTGATAGATTTAACCAAATGTTTAAGTGTGAATAAACTGGAATAGGGGAGTTTTACGTGCCATTGAAAAAACGAACCTCAGTTAGGTCATTCTCTTTGATATTCTACTCCCATATTTGGAAGCAAGTGGCTTGTACTACTTTTAACAACTACATTTGTATTTTCTATCACAGATGAAAAGTGATATAAAACTTGATTCTGTAGTAGCTAATGAAATTTTCAGGAAAGAATTATGGAGCTACACATTCTTCGTGAAAAAAGAAGTCATCCTAAGAATAATCTATCCAGGATACAAAATCCGGGAATCACCCATTATAAAGACCATTATTAAATCATTATTTTCTACCTACATTACTAATAAAACTGATAGAATCAATAATTTATGTTGATACTAGCTATCCATTTGAAAAATCTATTCATTTTGGGATTTGTAATCAAATTTATAGATTCCAGATTATTTCATGCTATGTTGTTACAATTTCTTTCAATACTTGCAAGTAGTGAAGGAAGATTTTAAGCAGAAAACAATTCATAAGGTCTTTCTAAACACAAACACATAGCTTGATTACTACCAGCTATAATGTCACCATCATCCTTTCTTCTATAGGAAAATGTTTTCAGTCGTTAATATAAGTTCAGAACCGGATTACTGCAGTTATTAAGGTCTGTATTTCTCTTACAGCATTTAATCCATGTGATAATGATTATTTTTGGAACACATGTGAAAACATACTCAGTAAAGTTTAATACTTAATACATTTAATAACTGAGGGAGTCTGAGACAACTGAACTGATAGGATTTAGGTTGCTTGACAAGGGGGCTAATTGGATGAAATGTTGCTTTGCTCCTGGCCTTTCAGAACTCTGTCTGTTGCTTCTTTTGACTCTTGACAATAAAATGTTATTGGTGATAAAGAAACCACCAAGTACAATCTTTCATTTACAGTGATTTGCAGGTCCTATGGTTTGTGACCTGGATTACCTACCAATAACTTGTTACTACTTCTGCTTCCAAATGCCTCCTCTCTTCAGAATCAGCCTTGTAAATGTCATCTGAAGGGTTTATTTTCCTACAGAAATAAATATTCTTGAGTCTATTCTCAGCATCCCATATTTTTAGTGCAGTAACTGTAGTTCACAGTTTCTATTTAAAACCCTGTACATTTCTGAAGTACCAGCTAGATAACATTCATTTTACACTCAGTATATTAAACTTTCTACTAACATTACGTCAATAAAAATCTACTACAGATGGGACGTTGTCTTCTCTACTGCCAGGTTTTTTGTTTTGCTTTGTTTGAGCCCTGAAGACAGGTGGCATTCTCACCTTTCATTTATTATTTTTTTCTTTCTTTTTCTTTTGTTTTCTAGTGTTTTATTTTATCCTTATGTTTCAATCTTGAGCTCAATGCCAGGTTCCAAGACTTTGTTTTTAATTGTACGACTTCATTGCTACCCCTAGACTCATCTCTCAAAACATCAGAATTTATTCCATAATTGTTTATTTCACGCTTTTCTTTACTTGCTACAAAGGGTTCTGCATTCATCACACAAGTATGGATATCATATCTTTCCTATGTGATATTTAACATTCTTTCAGTGATCTGTGAAGTCTACTCTGTCATAACCACCTACTTTCTCCCCTCCAAGAAGACCAGGTCACAGTATTTTTAATCCAAATACTACCTCTCTTTTCATGATGTATATGTGCAGGTACAGGATTCTTTTCAACTTTTATATATCTGTAGTGAAGGCAATAGTTTTCAGCTTCAATGATGTCATTCCAGTAAGATGTGGTCCTTGAATTTGTTTTGTTAAAATAGAAATGAAGCATGTATGCACAGTATTTTCCAGAATATGGTGTTTAATCCCTTTTATTAGGCGAGACAGATTTCCCAGTAGTAGCGTATGGTATACATGTTCAGACTGTCTTTATGTCTTTTTGCTTTGGAAAACAATGGACTGCAGTATAGATTAAAGTCAACACCGTACAAGAGGCTTTACCTTTTTTCTTTCTCCAAATACTAGTTTCTCTTTGGATCTAGCAAATAATTTTTTTTTGTTTGTTAGTTTCAAGGAGGCATTTAGAACAGTTTTATTCCACCTGTTTGAATAGAAACCATTTTTTAAAACAATTTAACACATCTCACAGCATTACAAATCTAAGTAGAACCATACATATGTTGTTATATTTGAATAAGACATATGTATGCTAAAATAGGGAGTATATAATTTGTCTATTAATATTTCATTGAGACTATGAAATACAAATGTGATACCTTGACTTTAAAGAAAAAATATTTTAATTAAAGAAAAATTATGATTTTCCTATTTTTATCAGTGTAAAATTCCAAATGAAACAATCACAGTTCAGACTGGAAGCAGAATATTATTTAAATTTTTTTTCACAGTTTCCATCATATAGCAATGAAAAAAAATCAAATCAGGTAAGATGATGTCTCTCTTTTTTTCTAATTTATAACTTCCTGTGGTGGTTTTACCACAAATTCAGTGATTTTTGGAGCAGAGACTCTGAGAGAAGTCACAAACACACCCCAAAAATGAAGAGAACACACAAACAATCACAGTTTATTTTGCGCAATCACCAAAACCCGACAAACAAAGTACAAAACAGACAAATCAAATAAATAAATTTCTTCCAGGGCCCTCGTTTGGGGCAAGGACGCTCTGGCGAATAGTGCTTGTGTCTGTCTCTCTCAGAGCCCAGCAAAGAGACTCCACGGTATTTAGAAGGGAGCGTGTGGTCTTGAGGGCCCCTTAGCCTTTTCCCTCTGGCCAGTTCCGACTGAGGAGAACAACTTAAGAGGATTACAAAACCGCGCCCCTCCCCCCTTTCCTCCCTTTTTGCCCGAGAGATTTAGTGCTGAAAATGGAAAAG
>VYZS01015387.1:33788-52301 GCA_013400695.1 Neodrepanis coruscans | reverse complement strand
GGCTGAACTTCGCCTGTCACTGCGGCTTCTGTCCATGGTGCTGATCTGGCAGGGCTGCTGCGTGGTCCCTGCTTCCATAAACGACAACAGGGAGGGATGGGGAAGGCAGGGAGGTAGTAATAGTTTTACCAGAAAGCCAGTGAAACTTTGCGGTTCAAAATGTGTAAATTAATTTAATTAATCTATATTCTTTCTTATATTATAAATATAGTAATTTATAATTACTACACCACTTAATAATTTTTCTGGTAGTATAATTACTAATATAATTCCTTATGCCTGTTTATATGTCTTGGAATTACAGCAAAAAAAAAAAAAAACAGTCCATAAATTATAAAAATATGTTAAAAAAAATAAAAATTCATAATCAAAGGCAAGTATGTGTCATTGGCTCTTTATTTTTCCCATACGTTGATATTTTTAATTACTCTAAGTAGAGAAAAAGAAACGGTTTAAATCAGTATATATCCATAAATAGTGGTTAAACCAGTATCTAAACATAAATCACATATACCAAAGAACCAACTGAGAGTCAAAAGGCAAATGGGAAAAGCTACTGAGTTTCAGAAGAGCCTCTCATTTGTTAAGTTTCATTAGTTTTTTTATATAAATCCCTTCCTTTTATATTGTTTGAAAGTTAATCCAGGTTTGCTATCTTTAGCAAAATAAAAGAAGGGTTTTTTTCTTGTTCTCATTATATCTAACAACTGTGGGACGGATAACCTGTATACCACAGAGTGTGTAATAAATAATGAATCACTTTGAAACATTGCTTTCATGAAATGTCACATACAAATATGATGTTTACTTGTAATTTGTTTAAGTTATAAAAACACTCGCTGAAAGGGTGACTTTGCAATAAATCTGCTAGTGTACTGGGTAATGGAGCCTAGCTTCTTTTCTTATTTTTTAATTTTTCACCTCAGCTAATTTATGAGCCCATTCCAAAATCATTCTCTAAAGCACACTTTTAGCAAATTCCCCAAGTGAAATGCATCTATGGAATTGTCACCAAGTTTGCTTCAATTTTTAATATCACTTTTTCCCAGCTTCATATTAATAAACAACAAATCATAGAAAAATATCAGCTTTCATGTTATTTGCATTTGCTTCTCAAGTGTGTCAAAGCACTAATACCTCAAGGATTAGTTCACAAATGTGAGTTCAGTTGTTTACATTTTTTTCATAAATAAAGCAATAGAAGTAATTACTCTAATTAAAAATGGAATTAATCAAAACTGTTAATGAAAGTTGTTTAGACAGTGTCAGTTTCACCAGTGCTTTAGTAAGAGTCATATATTTTAAACTAGATACCTAAGCTTTTTACAGATCTACAAAATAGTTTAGCAATCCTGAGCCAGCTTCCTTCTTCCTTGATTTGCCTTTCTTGACCCTGCAGGAACCACAGATCTTGAAAGGTCAACTTGCGTACATCATGGTTAGCAGCTGACAGCAATTATGACTATGAAGTGTGTTTTTCTGACACACAGCGAACCTAGAATGCCTCGTAAACAACACCAAGAACCCAAGAATTAGCTGCAGGTTCAAGGTGTTCTGGTCAACATTGGACATTCCAATCTTGAACTCTACTTTCAAAATCCTTCTAGTTGTGAGCAGATGCTCTTTTATCTCTGTCTCTCTGTATCTCTGTCATTTTATGTGAATATAACAACAAGCTAAGCAGATGACTTCAAAAGAGTGTAATAATAATAATTTAAATAATGTAAATAAGACTTTATTTACATTTCTGTAACTATTATACAGGAGATCTAGAAATTTTTCTGGCAAGGGTTACCTTAAAAACTAGTTTAAAGCTGATACATGTTTCTTCTTTCTCAAGATTTTGAAATTTACTGACACTACGTTCAACTATTACATTCTTATAGACCATGCACAGATGAATTAATTATTCAGATAGGTTTATCTGATTTATATTGTGAGGATATTTCAGCTATACTACTCAAAAACTGTTGCAGTTAAAAAAAAAAGGTTTGATTTATCTAATCATAAAGTCTTCACAAAATCAAATAAATTTTCCTGCTTTTTTCCTTGACAAACCATTGATTCTTTAGCAAAAGTGTATGGATGTGAGTGAAGAGAAATTGAGTCCAAACAGCAACATTTTTTTGATACATCAGTCTACCCAGTGGCACAGAGAAAATTAGTACTGTTCAGGATCAGTTACTGATAGTGATGCCTGGAATGCCAGTTTTTCACATTACTCTCACTAGACATTTCTAAGGAAATTGCCACAGATAAATCACAATGGGATTTTCTTCAAATTTTTTTTGTCAGTTCCTACTTTGTCAGAATTATGCACTGAAAATTATCAGGTTTATTTAACCATTTAACCATTTGTGATAAGAGCGTGAGCACTATTCCTATTATTAACATTAAAATAAAGTTCATATAGTATCTTTAGATCATAGTTAACAAATTACAAATTCTGTGTAGCTTCATTTAGTGCTTAAGATTTTTATTGCATTTTTTGTTCATTTTTACTTCCATTTGCTTTCTGATTTCTTACTAGAAGGTGATATCCATGGATCTGTAAAAGTTATATTATTCATCTGAAGTTCATCATGAGAAAGGACCAGCAATCAGAGGCTTTACCAAAATTCTTCACAAATTTTCTCTAGAGACTGAAGTCATATCAGAGCAAAGATTGAAACAGCATGATTCTGGGAGGTGCAGGTGTTTTGCAGAAGGTACAGAACACATTTTTCTAAACTCTCCTGAAGCTGCTGTTGTAAAGGTCTCTTCCATGCTACCACCAAAAAAAATTAATTCCTAAATGAAATTTGAAAACTTAAAGTTCCTGAAATGCTTTCTCAATTTCTACTTTCTTTTTTTGTCTTTTTCCCCAATACTACAACAGAAAATTCCCTAGTAAATAATAGACCATTTGAATCCAGGCAGATTAATATCAAGCCTTCATGACTACCACCACAGGGCCAAGTAGAAGAACATAAACAACTGAGCATGTCCTAAACTCATCTGCTATTTGTTTGTTTTTTCTTGCATTCCTTTCAGTTCAAACCCAAATTGACATGGCAATCCATCTTTGCCATGGTTTAAGAATGTTCATATAGTCAGAAATGGCTCCAAAAGTGGTTCAGAAACTGCTCTCCCTTCTTTTGCTTTCTCCCTTTGTTCCAAGTTCTCTCTTGTGATATGGCATTTGATTGTCTCCAAGGTTTGCAAACAGATCAGTGCTCTCTGCATCAGTTCCCACATGAATTGATGACTTGATTTGCTGAATTGAAGCTCTGGCACCCTCCATTCACCACACTTCTCTTTTAGCTTTGGCTTGTATTTTGTTTTCTATGTGGATGGGAAGCGTTTATGTAATTTCAAGATCATAATGCTCATATAGGCATGCCCCTTGATTTCTTGGGTATGTGATTTTCTACTGACACACTGTCAGTTGTCATACAACATGTATTATAAATGGCAGAAGTGCTAGCCTAGCTGAGAGTGTTCCTATGCCAACTGTCCACCAGTTCAAAGGCCATTTGCTGTAAGCTTGATAAATGATGAGTCTCTATTCAGACAGATTTATTGCTTAGGAAGAGATTTCCCCAGAAATCCAATAAGCATTTCAACTAGCTTGATCTCATTCAGTTCAAGGCATTCAAAGAAAGGTGGATCCCTGTTTTATCTATTCCTCTTTATTGATCTTAACTGACTTTAAAAAAAAACAAAAACAAACACAAAATAATAACAAACATATACTTCTGAATAGCTTGCCAAATAGCTGTTTTGTTTTATGTCCTATATTAAGAGTCTCTAATTTGCATTATAGTTTTGTTTTGTTGCAGTTATTTTGCTTACTTCTCATGTTGTTCAGTGATGCTGATAACAATACAGAAAAGCTTAAGGGAAAAGTCAGGATCTTCACTGCAATATGTTTGCATAGCACTTATTGCAATGGAGCTTTGATGTCACTGGCTTCTGGGAACAACTGGCAATATCAGTATTCAATAATTACAGTAATGCACAACTGCCTAACTTGTTTCATTTAAAACAGTATCGTTCAAATATAACAGTTCATCATAAAGCAGTTTTTTGATCTGATTCACTCTTATTCACACTAAAGTAAAACAGGAATAATGCAAAACAGACAGTGTTAGAGAACAAGAAAAAATAACATGCTCTCTTTTCTCTTTCAATCCCTTAATTTCAGGGTTTTTTATGACAGCTTTCTTGCAACAGGTATTCAAACACGAGTTCAGTTTAGGTTGTCTGAAATTTCTCATAATAAAAGGCTTACTTTTATTTGTACACAACTTTCCAGGCACCAGGCTACAGGCTGAAATTTTTCATGCTAGATGTCTGACTTGGATTGAATATTGATTTTCTTTTCTTCAGAATTTAAGGGGAAAAAAACAAAATAAATAAACTAGTTGCTTCTGAGATTTACATAAAGCAGCAACAGAAACTGATTTGAGCTATATTGTAAATATATAAATATGTACCAAAGTGCCACCTATTCCTTTAGAGTGCTCTGTAGACAAAATTATCTGTAGTTTGTGAAGATAACAATTACCAGTTTTATTTTCATTGCAAAGTCTGAATGAAGTGTACTTGTAAGACCACATGGTTAATGAGGAATAAAAAATAGAAATAGTAAAGATTAACTCTTTATTGAAGAGATAGGCATCTCAAAGAAAAATTAGCGTGTGATCATACAGTTAAAGACTCAAAAAGTACATGGACAGGAAGACTGTATTAACATTTCACACAAAGTCTCAACTCTGCTTTTCTTATGTTTTTAAGTGCTACATTTTAGATTCTCATAATTCTCTAATATTTTGGTTTGGTTTTTTTTGTTTCTTTTATACTACAAACTGACAGAAACTAAAGCACAGTATTAAAAAACATGTCACACATAGCATTTGCCACGGTAGGAAAAAAAGAGCTGTTTCTTTGACACTTTATCCAGTTTAGTATCAAGAGTCACATCAGTGATCTACACTGTCTGGAACACTAAATGCTCAGAATACCTATCAAATGCAACTTTCAAAAGAGTTCTCATCCAGATGGGGTTTCTTTGAGCTAGCAAATACATGGAGAATTTCTTTGGGGACTATATGGTTAAGAAAGAAACTGCAGAAGGAATCTAAGATGGTTCTACCCCAAAAACTACAAACTTATCAAGAGGTCCTCTTTTAGAATAATTCTACCATAAACCTTTCTGTAGCATCAGTCTCAGGAAAGCTTTTAGTATAGGCCTTAAACTAAGCTGTGGTACAAGCTTTTTTATTTAGGGAGCACACATTAAAACTCTGGGTTTGTTTTTGTTGGTGGTTGGTTGTTTTTTTCCTTAAGAAAGCTAGTCTGTTTTTAAGTAACCCTGCAATCCAATCTTATAAATGCATAATTGCACCGTGAAAACTTTAAACATAGAAATCTATGAGAAATTAGAATTTTGTCTCAAAGGTATATATAGCCATACAGATATTTACTGCTTAGATGTTCTACATCATGACTTAAACCTGTGGCTTCTTTAATATTGTGAACTACAGTCCTTCACATAAATGTTCATTTGGATTGGGCTTCATTGTGTCCCTCACATTTCCTATTGCTCAAATTCGTCTGACAGACCAACTAGTAGGAAGTATAAAAAAAAGAAACTGGGTGACAGTTTGGCCTACCTGTCCCTAAAAAAAATGTATTAGCTACATGAGTTATATAGAAGAAGACCTTTTCCTAAGCAAAGTCTCAGAGATGGACATAGTTTAAAAATGCAAAAATATTTACTGTTACCAAGTGGGAGTCCAAACAACCATACATAGGCTCAGTAACTTTTTGGAAATAGCACAGTATCTTTGCTTAAAAGAAAGGTAGGTATTGTACATGAAAGCTAACTTCTATTGTTTCCACAAAATACTCATCGATAGCTGTATAAAGATTAATGTGATTAATGTAGGCATTCATGACAACTTTCATAGAATCATAGAATCACAGAATCACAGAATCACAGAATGGTTTGGGTTAGAAAGGACCATGATACTCATTGTCGTGGTTTTACCACTAAAAACAGCGGTCCTGACAAGAGACGTCTGAGAGAAGCCACACACACACCCAAAAAGAAAAACACACAAATAACACAGTTTATTTTCACACACACAGAAAACCGACAATAAAGTGCAAAAAACAGACAAATTAAGCTTTCCCAGGGCCCGTGTTGGGATGGAAACGCTCTGGAATAGTGCTGGTCTCTCTCTTGGGCTCTGGAAGAGACGCCGGGATAATTAGAGAAGGCCTGCGGCCGACCTGAGGACCTACAGCAGCATGAGCCTCCGCTCGGCTTTTCTGAAGAAAAACACTCAAACAGTTAGAAACTGCGAGCCCCCCCTTCCCCTCCCTTCAGCCCCGGGAAGGGATTTCAGTGCTGATGGAAGAGATGTGGTCTTTAAACCAGGGCTATGGCCGCAGACAATCGCTAGTCTGCCTGCCCCCGGAAAAAAAAACCACAAGGAAAAAAACGAGACCCCGCAAGAGTCCACCCCCAGGGAAATACCACACGGGGCTGCTGCTGCAGAATCGCTGAATCCGTCCCCCATGCGGACGTTAGTCTCAGCACGAAGACAAGGAGCGATGCTACCAGAACAACATTCAGAGTAGAAAGAGGAAAATGGCATCCACTCTCCCCTTTTTATAGGGGGCCCTTCTTGGCACATGCGTAGATGGCCCCTAGGGGGCCGGTCTTTCCTGCGATTGGCTGATTAGCATTGTGGGCCCCACCCCGGGTACAGCCCCCACGCGCGCAGTCGCTCATGGGAACACCGTGCCGGGCCGCCCGGAAACGACGTGCGGGCTGGAAGTGTATATCCGGTAATGGCGGCCGTTGCACCGCTGCAATGGTCGCTGCCGCCGCTGCCGCTGCCATGGCTGTCGCTGCTGCTGTCCCGCCGCCGGCGCATGGGTGCTGGTGCCGCCCGCAGCCCCCCGCCACCAGCCCCACACCAGCCACGCTGTCGGTCCGCGCGCTCGCCGTGCTCGCCGCACTCGCCCCTCTGGCCCGCAGCAGACCGGGGGGCCGATCTCGCACAGCAGCGGGCTGGGCCGGGGCTGGCAGTGCTTAGCACCACCAGCAACTCCCAGCGCTGTGGCCAGTGCCGGCCGCTGGCCAAGCGGCGGTCCCCGCGCCGGCCTGCTCCCCCCGGCTCGCCCCCATGGGTGAGTGCCCGGGGGACGGAGGGGAGGCGGAGACGGGGATCCGCCGAATCCATGCCAACGAACATCCCCGTCCCCACCTGTCCCCACCCCCCGGCCGGGGGAAGAACGGCTTTAATTAACCCATAACACTCATTTAGTTTGAATCCCCCTGCCAAGGGCAGGGACACCTTCCACTAGAAAGTGTGTCCCTTCTTAAATATGAATAAAACTAAGTTTCAGAACTTCTTTTACAGCATATTTTCAAACTTAAAAAAAATATATATTCAAATGAAGAAACAAGTGTTTTAGGAGACATAAACTGCCATCCTGGAAAGGATGACTGCACTTTTCAACAGTCTTGTATGAAATATGTCTTGCAGTTGTATATAGCATCTCTGGCAACAAAGCACATCTTTTTCCAAGAGCAATAAAATTTACTGGTACTCATTTGTGCATACCCTCAGATCACGAAAAATGAGCTTTGTGTATGGCTGCAGGTGATGGATGCTGGTCAGGTGCAGCTGGCAGAATGCACACAGGGATCCAGTGTAGGAGGGTACTTTCCCAAAGGAGATCACCAGAAAACTACCTGATATAGTAGATGAGCAAAGAAGGGATAGTAAATTATTAAATCAACTAATACTCACTAAAATAGTTGTCTCAGTTCTTCTCAGCTACTTCCAGCTGAATAGTGTTTCAAAACCCAAAGCCTTATCAACTCAAGGAACCTATAGCTTAAATGGATATCTCATGAGAGAATGCATGATTTAACTTAATTGTAGTTAAGTAACTACAGGACTAGAGTACACATGTGAAGTAAAACTTGGCCAGTGCAATTGATTCATTGGGTGGAAGGTTGCAAACCATTCCTGAGACTCAAGGAGACAAAACTTGTAGAAAGAGGTTACACAAATTAAAAATGATAGATGTTCAGGATTACTTCTAATTAATTTCATTAATGTATATTTAATTTTAAATTAATTATTTTCTAGAAATAATAATAATTTAAAAAATAGTTTCTCCACTCCAGTGCCACAAACAAGTGTTAATATGACCTACTAAGGACAAAAGAAATTAATTATAGTCTTTAGTGAAGGGCAAAGTTAGGATTTAATATAAGAAAGGACATTTTTCCACAGGTTAACATTTTTTGAATTTGCCTCAGACAGACTTGAGCCATGCTTTGTGATGTCATGACTTCTTTCTTTCAATTAAGTTGGACAAAACCAGACCAATTAAAGCTTTGAGTGAATTTAATTTAACATCCATTTTAGCATCCAAGCATTTTCTAACACATTTTAATTGCTGGAACTTGCTTGTTTATTCCCTCAACATCATTTTTAAGGTGTGTGACTTCTTCCTATTATTTATATTGTGTTTGCTTATGACATGATTTCTGTTTAGGTGATGCCTTGATGCTCACCTGTGTCTAAAATGTGTCTCAGTTGCCTTTTACTGGGAGGAGATTTTTCCTGAGCACTCCCAAAGCAAACATTGCATCACTAGCTTCTCTTAACAACACTCCAAGTTTGGCAGACAAAAATAGTAACATTTCTAACCTTAAATTCTTTGGCCATCTTGATTTTGGCTTCTTCAGCTGAGCCCAGACTTGAAAGCAGTCTTACGCACACAATCAGTTTATGAGCATAATTCATTGCGTGTGATGCACATAAAAAATGGCTGGTGAGAACATGGTGTTATGTGCTCAGCAGTTCATGAGCAGGCAGACGAAGCCACTCTGCTAGCCAGGCTGGCCAGGCAGCTGGCAAATATGCAGGAAAGTGCATATATCTTACAGTGGGATGAGCTTTCTTGAATTGCCACCTCCCCCTCTCTGATTTTACATCTTTCCATACTGCAGTTTTCCTCTTGAGTCTAGCATGACTTCATATTTTCTACTTTAAATTAGTTCATTTGCCAATAGCAATTCTGGACTCTTGTGGGCTTTTTATTTCTACTTTTCAACTTCCATGAGCCAATGGCCCATGCTACCTGCCTCTCAATGGCTGACAGAGACTGTTATAGCCCTGCATGATCTTCCCTTTGTAAAAACTGGGGCAAGGGCACATGTGGGTCTTCTTTGCACATTTTTTTTTCTTATTCTTAGCTCTTAGAGTCTCATGTCCAGCATCATTTGGAGGCAGGGAGCAACAGTCCTATAACAGGAAAGTTGGTATTACTGTAGCTCTGCAGGTGAGGTTTTTAAGAGGCATAGCAAAAAAAAAGGGAGGCTCCCCAGCAACTACCTGTCTTGAATCTGGGAAACACCAGGTGCATGATGCACGTTCAACCAAGTTTGGAAGGTAGCTGTGGGGAAAGATAGTCCTGACCAGGCTGTCACAGACATGCCTTGGCTTGGTGCTTGCTCAATGCNGGCCGCGTGTGAAGGCGCGGCGCCTCCGCGGAGCGCGGGGCCCCCGGTAGGGCGGGCGGGCTCCGCGCGGGGCTCTCGCGGAGCCGTCGGGAGCGCGAACGCTTCTTGCCGGCGCGGCTGTGCGACAGCGACCGCGGAGCGGCGGGGCGAGGCTGGGAGGGGGCTCCGGGAGAGGCTGGACTCGGGGCAGCCGCTGCTTGCGCCGCTCGGGAGGTTTCCTCAGCTGTAGTTCGTATACCTCGACATTTCTGCCGTCCGACAGCTTGTAAGCTTTCCCTTTGCTTCTCAAATTGCGACAGAGAACAGACTGATACTTTTCATGCTGAACTGTTAAACGCTGCAAAAAANTAAATCAACTAATACTCACTAAAATAGTTGTCTCAGTTCTTCTCAGCTACTTCCAGCTGAATAGTGTTTCAAAACCCAAAGCCTTATCAACTCAAGGAACCTATAGCTTAAATGGATATCTCATGAGAGAATGCATGATTTAACTTAATTGTAGTTAAGTAACTACAGGACTAGAGTACACATGTGAAGTAAAACTTGGCCAGTGCAATTGATTCATTGGGTGGAAGGTTGCAAACCATTCCTGAGACTCAAGGAGACAAAACTTGTAGAAAGAGGTTACACAAATTAAAAATGATAGATGTTCAGGATTACTTCTAATTAATTTCATTAATGTATATTTAATTTTAAATTAATTATTTTCTAGAAATAATAATAATTTAAAAAATAGTTTCTCCACTCCAGTGCCACAAACAAGTGTTAATATGACCTACTAAGGACAAAAGAAATTAATTATAGTCTTTAGTGAAGGGCAAAGTTAGGATTTAATATAAGAAAGGACATTTTTCCACAGGTTAACATTTTTTGAATTTGCCTCAGACAGACTTGAGCCATGCTTTGTGATGTCATGACTTCTTTCTTTCAATTAAGTTGGACAAAACCAGACCAATTAAAGCTTTGAGTGAATTTAATTTAACATCCATTTTAGCATCCAAGCATTTTCTAACACATTTTAATTGCTGGAACTTGCTTGTTTATTCCCTCAACATCATTTTTAAGGTGTGTGACTTCTTCCTATTATTTATATTGTGTTTGCTTATGACATGATTTCTGTTTAGGTGATGCCTTGATGCTCACCTGTGTCTAAAATGTGTCTCAGTTGCCTTTTACTGGGAGGAGATTTTTCCTGAGCACTCCCAAAGCAAACATTGCATCACTAGCTTCTCTTAACAACACTCCAAGTTTGGCAGACAAAAATAGTAACATTTCTAACCTTAAATTCTTTGGCCATCTTGATTTTGGCTTCTTCAGCTGAGCCCAGACTTGAAAGCAGTCTTACGCACACAATCAGTTTATGAGCATAATTCATTGCGTGTGATGCACATAAAAAATGGCTGGTGAGAACATGGTGTTATGTGCTCAGCAGTTCATGAGCAGGCAGACGAAGCCACTCTGCTAGCCAGGCTGGCCAGGCAGCTGGCAAATATGCAGGAAAGTGCATATATCTTACAGTGGGATGAGCTTTCTTGAATTGCCACCTCCCCCTCTCTGATTTTACATCTTTCCATACTGCAGTTTTCCTCTTGAGTCTAGCATGACTTCATATTTTCTACTTTAAATTAGTTCATTTGCCAATAGCAATTCTGGACTCTTGTGGGCTTTTTATTTCTACTTTTCAACTTCCATGAGCCAATGGCCCATGCTACCTGCCTCTCAATGGCTGACAGAGACTGTTATAGCCCTGCATGATCTTCCCTTTGTAAAAACTGGGGCAAGGGCACATGTGGGTCTTCTTTGCACATTTTTTTTTCTTATTCTTAGCTCTTAGAGTCTCATGTCCAGCATCATTTGGAGGCAGAGAGCAACAGTCCTATAACAGGAAAGTTGGTATTACTGTAGCTCTGCAGGTGAGGTTTTTAAGAGGCATAGCAAAAAAAAAGGGAGGCTCCCCAGCAACTACCTGTCTTGAATCTGGGAAACACCAGGTGCATGATGCACGTTCAACCAAGTTTGGAAGGTAGCTGTGGGGAAAGATAGTCCTGACCAGGCTGTCACAGACATGCCTTGGCTTGGTGCTTGCTCAATGCCAGGCCCAGGGGTAATGTGGGAATGGTGCCAGCGAGGGCAAGGACAGCACAGAGTTCACCTTCCCTCTCCATACTTCTGCTCTGTCCCCTTCCTCCACCTGTCTTTTCAGCCTGTCTCTTTAGATGAGCCCTTCCTTTTCTTCCTCTTTCCCGTTGGTTTGGCATAATCCTGCTCCTTCCTGTCTCCCCTCATTCCCTTTTTCTCACCCCAATTTCACTTCCTAACCCTGCTTCCCTGCCATGACACGACAATCAGTCTCCCTTGAGTCATCCTTGGTTCCCCCCAGTGTCCCCTAGCACTCTGACGTCTTTCCCCCTTCCTCCCCCTAGCTCTGACGGACACGGTCCTCTCACCCCACTGAACCCTCCTCCTTTATAAAGGGATTTTCCTCTTTTTAATTCACGAGCCCGCCGTCTCAGCCTCAGCACTCGGCGCACCGCCGTCGCCGAGGGAAGAGAGGATCCTGCCTTTGCTCCTTCCCTCCCCCCGCAATCGGGAAAATCCCGGGGAGGGGTGCAAAGCGCCCGGCGGTTCGGCCCCGACACCGCCCTGCGGGATGGGCGGCCGTGCCCCTCGGGCTGCGGGGCAGCGCGGCAGCGGAGCACAGGTGGGCGGNAAAAAAAAGAAATCGCAGATTTTAAGATACGGGAGACGGTAGAAGAGGAAAAGGACTTAGCATTCCAACACAAAGACTTAAAAGCTGTGTTTTGCTGTTGTAGCTGTTACTTATCCCTAGTTCTTATATAACTTAAAGCAGTTTTGTGGTTTGTCTTCAAACTAAATAGAGACTTCTGGAATAGTCTACATGGCCGAGATCTCGTATTCTATGTATCAAATTACTCTTTGACTGAAATGTTCCCAGATACTGAGAACTTGGTGACAGTAGAAAAATTCAGTGCTCGGTAACTGACTTCTAAGAATATTGTAGCTTTCAGCCACATCACTCATTCACCTTTGTAATCAGAGACTACAAACGCTGGTTGCTGCTCCACAGGCATTTGAATTGACATGTAACATTAATCTCAATTGCATCTGAGATTCTTATGTCATAAATTCACCAGAATAGTCTCTTTAGTAACCATCTGAGGGTTTTTTGTAAACTGATTCTAATAGGCAGTTTTGTTAAAAGCAGATCTATTATTGCATTCTCTCCAGAGGTCTTTATGAAATAGCAATAAAAGAAACAGTTGGGACTTCAACATGGCTTTCCATGTGGAGGGACTGGTGGCCATAGTTGTCTTCTACCTGGCTATCCTGGCAGTAGGGATATGGGCTGCTTGGAAAACGAAGAACACCGGCAGTGAAGGAGAACGCAGCGAAGCTATTATAGTCGGTGGAAGAGACATTGGCTTGCTAGTTGGTGGATTTACAATGACTGGTATGTAAAAAACACTTCCCCCTTTTTTTTTTTCCTGGCCAGCATTTGTCAGTTTTCCATCTGAATTAAGTGATCTGCATGTTAAATAATGCAAAATGGAGAAAATATATATAAATTTAATCCAACTGTTTAGGGAACAGCACCTGTATAAAACAACAAATATTTGTAAATTATACAGGAAGTGTTAATTGTTTCCATATTTATCTGTAGATCAGGTATGTTTGGGACAGAAGTGTGGAATTTCTATAGATTAATAAGAAATTCAGTTTTTAAGTGACTCTTATTGTTGTTAAAGCCATCCAAATTTGTGCTTTATTTTTGATTTAGTTTAATCTGAGTAAAAAAAGTTTATAGGGAAAAAAATTTGAGGGGTGTGGGAGGAGGGTGTGTAGCATCAATTAACTTTCTAAAAGAAAATTGACATAACTCCAAACTTCTAACTCTCCAGATTTCAGCAAACTTACTTTGTAAATTCAATTTCTTTTGCAGCAGTTGGAAAAAAATAATATGTTACTATCAGTAGTAGTATCAGTAAGAAAAGCCTGCGTGAAGGAAGAGTTCTTCACTGATTTTGTAAGCAGTGCTGACTCTCAGAGCCAGTCAAATCAGCTCTCTTACCTGAGTAATACAGTCCAAAATCTCAAAACTTGCATTATGGTATTGGAACCAAAATGCATTATAAGAAGAGTGAGTCAATCCACCATTTTATTAAGGCAATTTAATTTTTAATCATGCCTTTTTAAAAATTTATTCTAAATCTTATTCAGACAAAGCCCTTTCAATTGTCAAATTAAATTTATCAGGCTATATTTATTTTTTGCTCTTTTGCCCTGTTCTGCTTTCAGAATTATCTAATAAGGAAGAGCCAGGTGAAACTTGGGCCAAAATTCTGTCTTCTTGAATCACAATAAATTCTCATCCTTTTGCAGATGCATTTTGCTCGTTCAAAGAGCGAATATTCAGATATTGAGTAAAGAATGCTTGTAAAAATCAATAAAGTTTGAGTGCAGTTGTTCTACTTTTTTGCACTTTCCTATAATTTACTGTATCACATATCCATCAGCTACTGAAGCGTAGGATATGATGAGATTCTGCTCATAGCAGAGTTGGTTTGAATGCTTTCTGCTGAATGAAATGTTTTCAAGAACACTGAAACCAGAATATTTTGCAGAAATTTTTGTTGTCACAAAATGGAAAACATTAGATATGAGGAGTGCAGATAAAACAAGGCATACCCCAGGAAGTGGTTGTGAAAAATGGCTTTGCATGAGAAGACACAAATTCTGGTCTCCTTAATCCCTTTTTACAGGATTATGTTGCATCACAGCTGAAGCACAAATGACCAGGAAATTTCTATAGCCACTACAATTCACACCCAGACATGCTCATCTTTTTTCATGCAAGCTCTAGAGATGATACAGTATCTCATCTCTGCAGTAGAATAGCAGACTATTCCCAAAGCCTTTGGGTAGCTAAAACTGTCATGGGTCTTTTACTGTTGGGGTTTACCCACCTTCCCCCTATGCCTTCCTTAAATATGGCAATTAAAGCTTGAGATGGCAACTAAACTACACTTTCAGTTGCAGGGAACCACACCTGGCATACAAAGCGAAATGTGGGCGTAAATCTACTGAACCAGGGTTTAGTTCAAGTTTTATCTTGGTGATGGTATTTGGAACACTCAATTAGTAAAGTCATAATAAAACAGTTATGAAAGCAAGATGATCAAAATCTGCAGTATTTTTTATGGATTTATAATTTTTAAAAAATCGTTGCATTATTCAAGGGCATACTTTCTTGTTATAAATGATAGATGCAGATTTTACACCTCGCAAAGAGAGAGACAGGAGTATCGCAACATCATCTTTATATTTTACAGGTTTAATTATCTAATGAATTCTTTATCTTTATGAATCTTTATGAATTAAAAATCAAAGCCTACCCCACAAGAGGAAAACAAGAATTTTTTTAAAGATCCCCAGAAAAGATATTGTTTTTATGGACATGAAGTACTTAGGGTTATGAGATAAGGCCTAATTCTGTCTTTCTTGCCTGAGACAGACACTAGAATGTTCCAAGGATATTGACTATGAAAGTAGCAGCAGGGCTATTTAGTGGGGAGGATGACAGCACTTAGCCTATAAATATAAAATAAAATTTAGAGCGTAAGCATCAAACAAGACTCCTGAGTAATTGCAGTTGATTTTATAAACAGCATTGAAAAATCTTAAAGCACTACCTATGAATAACAGCTCTGGATATATTTGGATATACACTATGATCCTGAAGAAGCAGCTGTATCAACTAGCTACTGAAATGCCTAAACACAAAGCCTGTGGAAGGTTGAGTGTGTCTGCAACTATGAAAATAAAAAGAATGAAAATGTTGAATTGTGGATAGATCACAGCAGCTTATATTAAAATTAACTAACATCATACCATGGAAGACATGCATTTAATCTGTGTATCATTTTTACATAATTATAGATAAAGTGTTTCATTAAATGTTAGCCTTCCTTATTTTGTGCATGAAATTCTTAAGAAGTGGGATCTGCAACAAATTTGGGTCTACCTTGATTTTGGTGATTGAGTTTAAACCTCAAAGGAAGTATTAGAGAGTATATAACCAAATGCTCACAAACATAACCCAAAAGGTAGTAATCTATTGATGTATTTTTTATTTTAGTTGGATAGAGCTATGTGTCCTTCTATAAGAAAAAAAATATTACAAAATTCTATTCTGTTGTAATCCTTAGGGCAGAATTTTCATTTTACAGAACTCGATGTGTTTATTTAATAATTTGAGGGGTCAGACAATCAGTGGATCATTCCCAAAGAAGAGCCAAAAAAAATTGTTTTCTAATATATATTGATATATATAAAGAACTCTGAGATCAACTTCTGTGTGCCTCTAGGAGCAGAATTGTAGTCCATATCCTCAGTATTTATATGATCACTTTTTAGGGTGCATGTTTTAAGTGGATGTTGATATTTGCTGCAATTTTTAGTTCTTCAGATGAAGGCAAAGAAAAGATTAAAACAGATTACCACATGAATGCTTCCATGGATTACTGAACATTATATTCCTCTTGTCTGATTTAGGGAAATAAAAAGAATTTCACCAAAAAAATAAAGGTATTAAACTAACTTTAAATTGTGGTTTAGCAGACTCATGGTCAGAGAATTAATATTGCAGGTTCAAATCCCATCCTATCTAATCCCATTATTTTGTTTCTAATGTATTTATTCGTGTCAATGTATGTGCTGACTACCCATTCACCCCCTCAGAAAAAAGATATAAAACCTTCATAGAGCGCTGTGGTCTTTTACAGATGTTCCAGAACAGTAATGTGTGCAGAAAAATTGATCAGCAGCTATTTTTCAAACTCCAATCTAGAAATCAAGAAATTAAAAATAAGAGCTAAATCCTCCGTGCCACCTTACACAGCAGTATCTGCCTGCAGGGCACTGTTCCTGTCCCCAGCTAGGGGAGAGCAATGACCCCTGCAACATCACACAGAGAGGAATTGACTTGATCTCCTCCAAAAGAAAATAAGGTAGCTAGGCATTGCAACCAATTGCACCTGGGAGAAGAACTGCCATCTCTGTAGCAAGTCCATGCAAACAGATGCTGGAACTTGAAGCCCCCTTGCACCACAGCTGCAGCAAAGTTGGACATGTGTCTTTTGTGATGGAATATTATTACCCATTTGTAACTGAAAGTCATTCATATAAGAATTGTTGCTCATGCATTTTCAGGGAAGGAGACAAATATAATTCCTTTCCTAAATACTTAGTTTTAATATTGTATACAGGTTTTTACAGCCTATTCCATAAGACTGTGCTGCTTGAGACACAATAGGCCAGATAGATCCTCATGACTTAACGTTCAGCAATAGTGTCTGGGTGGAGATAAATAGCAAGTGAAGGCCCTCAGGGGTTCCAACTGGGACCAGCACTATTCATCATCTTTGTTGGAGACACAGACAGTGGGATTGAGTGCACCCTCAGCAAGATATCAGATGACAACAAGATGAGAACAAGAACAAGAACAAGAGAGAAGAGGTGCTATGCAGAGGGGCCTGGACAGGCTTTTCAAGGTGGGCCTGCAAGAGGCTAAGTATAAGGTCCTCCACCTAGATGAGGGCAAACCCAAACATGGATACAGGCTTGGAGATAAGAGGATTAAGAGCAATCTTGTTGAGGAGAACTTGGTATTGGTAAATGAAAAACTGAATATGAGCAGACTGTGTGCACTCACTTCTCAAAAAGCCCTTCACATCCTGGACTGCATCAAAAGAAGTGTTCCCAGCAGATCAAGGAAGGTGCCCTTCTACTCTTATTTGTTGAGACCTTACTTGGAGTAATGTGTTCAGTTCCGAGGCCTCTAGCATGAAGAATATTTGGACCTGTTAGAATGAGTCCAGAGGAGGGCCACAAAGATGATAACAGGGCTGGAGTACCCCATGTAAAAGGACAGAGAGTTAGGGTTTTTTAGCCCAGCTTTGCAGATCTCATGGCAGCCTTACAGTGCCTAAAGGGGACTTTACAAGAAAGATAGGGAGAACTGTTTATCAGGGTGTGTAGTGATAGGATGAGGGGTAATGGTTTTAAACTGAAGGAAAATACATTTAGATTAGACATTAGGAAGAAATTCTTTAGTGTGAGGATGGTGAAGCACTGGAACAGGTTGCCCAAAGAAGTTGTGGAAGCATCCCTGGAAGCATCGAAGACCACGTTGGATGGGACTTTGAACAACCTGGTCCAGTGGGTGGCATCCCTGCCCATGGCAAGGGAGTTGGAATTAGATGATTTTTAAGGTCTCTTCCAACCCAAATCATTCTATGATTCAATTATTCCATGATTCTATGATTCAAGAACTCTAGTAAACAAAATAGGATATTCCCACCTACCTTAATTCACACCGTCAAGAGTCATAAAATCTCAAATGTCTGAAAACTTTCTATGTACATTATGTATCTCTGTTCTTCCCATTAAGGATCAGTCTCCCCAGGTGGTCTCATATGGGCATTACTAACTTCTTGTCTTTGTAGTACACAATTGATCTTGATAGTCAAAAATCTACTGGTAACAGAGCTCCTTGGGTTAGTTCTTTTGTTGCAGTCTTTCTGTGCATACACATCACTCATAGAAGTCCATTATACTATTTTGAACAAGAGAGCGGTCCTTTCCTGTGCTTCAAAATGCTGAAAGGGAAACAGTTGTAATGCTCTGGTTGCTGGAGGTGTTTTTTCTAAAGCCGTGGTGAATTTCAGCAAAACATGCTGTGGTATTACTTGGGAAATATCACAGTTAAGTGGAAAAGAGTGGTCATTTAGATCCTAATAAAATTTCTTGTGGAATTTTATTACATTTTCTTCATTTGTGTTTTTCTCCAACTGTTTGTCTTAAACAGTAAATCAAGTTTCCTTGTATGATGATGGATGGTGGAAAAATTCTGGGTAATGTTTAAGGAAAATACATTTCTAACAGTTGTGAATTTT
>VYZS01015387.1:0-15656 GCA_013400695.1 Neodrepanis coruscans | reverse complement strand
AGTACCTCTGCCCAGTCTATATCTCATTCTTTGGCCTCGGCGCTGTATCTGCTGCCGTAATGTCCTCAGCTGACTCTTCAATTTTATCAGCAAGTTCTATGTTTGCTCGGAACATTTACCAGCTTTCCTTTCGGCAAAATGTGAGACAATATTTTCAGTTTTATTTTTAGAGAAAATTTTAGATGAGACCTTAACTAGATGATTNGAGCTCAACTTTCACAAACAAGGAAGCCTTCAACTACGTTGATTCAAGTCCAGAGCTGTCCAACACTGAAGATAATTAAAAAATCTGGTAGCCACAGGCAAAACAATGTAAAGCAGGATATTCTACAAAGAATAGTAAGAGGCATTTTATCAGAAGAAAAACAAGAATTGGGACTAAAATGCTACTGCACATTCAATTGCTTCTAGGAGCAGCAGNATATTTCATATATTTGTAATTTCATAATGAAACACTTCTTCCATGTTCCCTTCTATGACTAAAAAAATTGCATCATTTAGTACCTAACTGAACAAACTGAAAGTCATAAAAATGTTTATGGTTGTGATACTGATAATGGAGGTGAAAATCTAGCCTGGGGAAGGCAGCTTCCAAGAGTTCTCATGGCACTGCAATTTATCCAAAGAGCTAATTATTATTGCTTCATCCATAAGTTTTACTTAAATCCTTAACAAAATGAGACATTTTTCTAACTATTCATTGATCCAGAAGTCATTTGACAACAAAATGGTTTACTGAGTTGGAGATTTTCTTAAGAAACGGAGAAGAAGTTCTTATGCTGACGTTTTTTTCTAGTTGAGCCATATTGTGCTCCTATTTAACAGTTCTTTCTAACAGTGTTGGTTTTTTCTCTTTGACGCATTTTCAAATTTTTCCTTATGTTCAAAAATTGATGACTTTGGGAATGGCAACCATAACCCTTGGGGCTTTTTAACCTGAGCTTGAGATGGAGCTAGAGATACTAGTTTGTAAATGTAATCGAATGGATCATGCAAAATCTCCTCTTAACCTGCAGCATCTTATATTGCCTGTACGTAAATGTAGGCATACATGTATCGCCATGAAAATAACCACCTAACACTACCTTTTTTTTACAGGCTTCAGACAGGGAAATTGTGTGGGTCATGAGAATGACTGTTCTTCTGTTTGGAGCATCAGCGACAGCTATGGCACTGCTGGCTTCGTCAGTGTATGGTCTCTGGTACCTCAGCTCTGACCTTGTTTATATCATCATATTCCCCCAGCTCCTATGTGTGTTATTTATTAAAGGAACCAACACCTACGGTGCCATTGCAGGATATTTATTTGGCCTTGTTCTCAGAATAACTGGAGGAGAACCATATCTCTACCTTCAGCCCTTGATCTACTATCCTGGCTGGTATCAAGATGATAATAATATCTATGTCCAGCGATTCCCATTTAAAACACTTGCTATGCTCACCTCTTTCTTTACTAATGTTATAGTCTCTTACTTAGCCAAATACTTATTTGAAAGTGGGACTCTGCCGCNTGTTGGATTAGATCATAGAGTGTTTGCCAGAATATACACTCAGATCCCATTCTTTCCACACAGAATTATATACTTTGCAATTTTAAAAATATGTGCAATTAAAAAAATATTTACAATTGAAAATATATGTAGCAAAAATGTGCAACAGTTATTTAGTTAGGATATCATAGGAAGAGATGTAGTACCATCACTCTGAAATATTATCAGTCAACATTTTATTTGCATTAAGTGAAAATATATTGTCACTGCTATAAGTGATTTATTACTAAAGAGCTAGTTGCTTCAGCAAAGACAGATAACTTCCCTGGGGTTTTGTTCTGGTCAGTTTTTCTTCTCATAAAGTAATTTAAATAATACAATCTAGTATTTTATTATTTGTATGAGACAGCAAAATGCACAATTAGTAATAAATTCCTTATAGGAATGCTAAACATAATATATTAATTAAGGAAGTTAAAATGAAATCACCAGTTTAGGATTATGTTACAAAGCCAACCTTAAGCAAAGTATGTTAATATAGGTGTTCTTTTTGGTTAGTGGCTGTTACCAAAATTCTTAAAGCAATAATTGGAGTTGAAATTCAGCCTGTGAAAAATTACTCTTATAAAAAGCCCTCATAAAATAAATAGAATTTTTCAATATTGAGAAAAGAAATCTTGACTTTTCATCAAGACGAGCACTGAGAAAAGCAGTCTAACACCAAGCAACTGCACCAGTGGAATAAATATTAAAAAGTAAAGAGGGTCAAGAAGGCTTGAAAAGAGACATAAGATGCTTTTCCATTAGGGAAAATTCTCATTTTTCATTTATTATAAAAAGTCTTTTCTAATTTACCAAAAAGTCTTTTGGTTTGGTCTTGCTGGGATTACTCTGGAAAGTGTGGATTTTCTGTAGGAAATCATGTTTTCTCAAAAATTTCTCCAAAAACAGGCTTGCTGGACAGCTTTCCACATCTGTAAGTGTGTGCCTCTGAAAGCAGCTTGGAGGGGAACTGAAAGCTGAAACCACAAGCGTAGTGAAAGGCACAGTGGTGTTATCCATTAAATGCTGGACTCCTTCATTAATATCTGTCCTCCTGGCCATCACGGTCACACTGCGGAGCACCAGCAATGGCCAGATGCAGTCAAGACTTCACTCGTGAATGGCAATGCTGGCCAAAAGCAGCAAAGCTTCTTCCACCTTTGCCCTGGCCAGCAGGGAAAACACAATGTTGTTTCCATTTGCTCATGGCCAAGATGACTCTGTCTGTCTCCATTGGTATGTGCCTTCCACAGTGGGAGCTCTAGTAGATAGAATACTGTATAATTACGACTTATGCTCCAAAAATTATTTATAAAATCTACGCATGACACAAAATGTTCCACTGAAATCCAGATATCCTCTTGTTGCTGGTGAAATTTCTTTTTTTAACACTCACAGCATGAGGAACTATACTGGAGGGTAGAAGATATAAGAATAGGTTTTGCTGCTAAAGGAAGAAGCCATCAACTTGTTAATTCAATATTGACATAAGTTTTCCATAGCTATGCTTTTGCTCCTTTTGCAGAGTCTCAACATCTTATACATATTTTCTATATAGAGAAATTAATTTTAGAGATGATGTTTTCCTTTTTTCCCCTTACACTGCATTTAAAAATGACACTGTATCTGAACATGCATTGTGACCTGCCGTACTACTGTGCTAACAAATACTGAATGTGCTCTGGGTGAAGGGAATCAAAATCGAGATCTGCGCTAAAACCCCACAAAAATCATATATAGCAAAGAAATAGAAAATTCCTGCTAAGTGAGTGAACAAGTCACCTGTGAAATTCAGGGTGCTGAGAACCACAAACCAAACACAAGCCCCTCAGTATTTATTCTGCCATGAGCTACAGAAGGGAGATGAGAAAAGAGGTTGTATGGAAGAAAGGAGAACAAAGCCGTTGCTGAATTATCGTCCATTTCCCGCCCAAATCCTGTAGCCTGAATCTCTTCTTATTAGAAAATACCAAGCCACAGTTTTGTCTGCTTACATAGCCAATGCCTTATGCTGCAGTTCCAAGTTTAGTTACAAGATCCTATTTTACAGTCAACTGCAGGTCTTCCTAAAAAATTTTCTCTTACTTCACTTTTGTCCAGGAATTGCTAGAATTTCACCATGAGAAGTTTCATAGTGACCAGATGTTTTGAATAGAGCAACACGTTTATTTATTATTCATTTCAAAATGACCAGTTGTGGGATTAAAAGGAAAGAGAAGGAAATTCACCTGAAATAATTTAAGAAATTTTTATAGAAAAATATTTTTTTTTAATTCCCTTGTTGCCATAAAAATGCAAATGTTTCTAAAATGCTCAGAAAAAAAAAAGGTAAATGAAAAAAATAAAGGTGTTTGTCCAAAAATTTAAAGCCAGATGCGTTCAATATTTTCAGAATAATTTACAATTTTTATCCTATAGGAAATTTTTTACTTTGATGTGATTTTACATAGTATTCCTGCTTAGATGGAACTATGCATTCCCTGGGTGGAAAATGGCTTCAACAAAGTTTTTCAGTCCTCTCTGCAGAGACTGAAAGGTTATTGCACTTTTTCATGTAGCACACCATGGAAGCTTTATCATGCAAAGGAGAGAAGTGATCTGTTCATCCTGTGACCATAACTTTGCTTTCCACATACAAATTCTGCGTGTATGTCTTTGTGTGAATCCAACAATGTCTACCATGATTGCAGTGGTGGGCTGCATGGTGGATGGGACAACTACAAAAGCTAAACTTAATAGCCCCTTGCAAAGTCTGATTTTTGGTTTTATTTGCCTTAGTTCAGCTTTCCTACCATTAAATTTGTACAGAGCTGTACATATAACCAAAGGTCATATCTGTGATGGATATGGGGGGGGGCGGGGCGGGAAGGGAAGGAACAAAATACAATGAAGTTACTTTCACAAGCAAAATGTCAAAAGGACATGATTCTTCAAGTAGATTTTATTTTCAAAGGAATTATCAGATACTTCTTCTCCATTTTTGCAATTTGTAGACAGTAGTACTGTGCAGTAAATTGGATCTATAGTCAGTGAAGCAAACAGCTCATTTTCAGACACTGAGGTTGTTGTTTCTGAACCTTGCATGTCTGAATAAAATATTCATATCACAATCATACATTTTACTTTCATGTTCTTAGCATTTGCGAATAACATTTATTTGACAGGGATTTTTACCTCCTTTGCATGAGATGTTTTCATAAAATCAAGGTTAATAACATAGCTGACATGTCAAAAAGTTATGATTTCATCTATATTTGTGCAAATGGGATGGTATATGTATTATAAATAAAAATACTTTTGTGAACCTGAACTGAATGTAATAATTAAGTGGATCAAATAAAGTAAAAGATTTAGTCTTTTATTTTCATATTGTAAAAGAATTTAGGATTTCAAATAGAAGCATCATAGGAAAAAACTGTTATTCATTTTTCCTTCTGCCTTTCAAGTGTATTGATCAAGTTCCATGTGCAGCTAGTAAGTTATTGTAAGTCTGCTATTAATCAGGGCAGTATTTGTGGCTGTTGTTAAAAAAAAAAAGTATATTTTTGTCTGTGTCGGAAATGTTATATCGAGACTATACTCAACAAAGCAGATAGGAAGCCTAATATAGATATATATGTTTTGACTTCATTTGTATTGTATTCAACAGTGCCCATGCATTTCAGGAAAATACCGTCTGGTTTGGGGTTTGTTTTCTCCATCTATTAAAAATAAAGATGTTTATTTTATTATCACTTGGAATCAGCTGGAGTTCTCTCTCAAAAGCACAGCCCCATAGAGATTAGGTATTCTTGACAGAGTGGGATCTGGCCCTCACCCAGGAGAGAAAGGTGGGCGCCATGGCAACAGCCCTCCCTCCCTACCCTATCCCCCAAATCCTGACTCCCTTTTTGAAATAGATCTCTCATTTCAGTAATCTCCTCCTTGTCCTAACAGTCACAAAGAGTAGGAGAAGTCCCTGAGCTACAGGATAATCTAGTGGGACTCCTTTCTGCAGACCCCTTGTCAAGGACCTTTTACTTGAGGGTGTCATACTGGAACAGGGGCTGTTAGTTTGGCAAGGAGAACAAAATGCACAACAGGAGCAGGAACTCACATGCCTAGTGATTGCAACTGTGATCTACCATTTGTATGAGCATACTGGAGCAAAGTGTTGATAGCTTTTCCCTTTCTGAAGGGACAGTAAGTCATCCTTGGCATTGAATGTGTTATAAATAACAATTATTTAGAAATAAAAAATTTTTCAGACTGAAAATTGAATCTATGCTATTATATGCTTATTAAGAGCTTGATCATAAAAGGAAAGATACAAATGGGTGGCTATCCAAATTCTATTACAATGGTAGATGGCAAATATGCAGATTATGTATCCCCTAGATGCTTTGAAAATACACACGGGTAATAGCTTCCACTCATGGATGGGGAAAACAAGGCACAGTGGTTTGCTTTCCAGGGCACTGACATGTTCCCTCATGGACTAAAGCACAGTCTGAGGTTTTCAGTGTCAAATAGCATAGACATTTCCTTGAGGCCATAACGCTGTTTTGCCATTATGAGTTTGATTCCCACCCTCACCTTTGAAACACTGAAGTGTGTTTTAAGAAAAGAGCCCTGATATCCTGTAACTTCTAACTGAAAATGAAAGCAAGTCCATAATCCTGCAGATTCAAAAAGGCAGGAAAAAGCATAAAGAAATGGGGTAGAGATGATTGCTGTGGAAACATTAACAAACTCTTTCACCACAATATAATAGATAAAATGCCACATGCAGGCTAGCTGTGGAAAAAAAACACAGCAAAACCTTGCTTAGGAAATCCTACTTACCGATTTTAGGGCTTTTAACCTTTAGCAAGTGTTCTCAGAAAGCGACTAATTCTCAGGGGAGGGTTTGCATCTGACTGTCAAGCACAACTGAGACTACAGGCAACCGAGACTACAAAGACAGATAAATCATCCATCTAGGTTGCAGGGTACATGTTGTGACTGAGAGAGACATATGCTATCTCTACAACTGCTGTTAATAAATAAAAAGTAAAAAACATTGTAAATAAGGCTGTAGTCTGCTGTTAACAAATAAAAAGTAAAAAACATTGTAAATGAGACTGTAGCCAGATACAAAGCTATACTAGAGAATAAGGTAGTAGACAGCAGGAGGAAGAAGCACTTCTGTGGATGAAAGAATTGATCAGGTTGGCTATATTTCATTGACTTAGGAAACATTGTGAGGTTAGAAGGAAACAATGAAGTTTGTGGACTAGTGCAGGAAACCTAGGTAACGAGATGAAAGAGTTAGAACTATGGAAGCAAGATGCGAAAAACCTCTCATGCAGAGTAGAGGAATGATGATAGAATAGCTCTCAAGATGCAAAAAGATTTTAAAAGACAATTTTCTGAGGTTATATAGGCCTAAAGAATTTAACATGAGTGTGGACGAACACATACTAATATTTTTAGTGAAAGAAATCCTACTTTAAACTGTATGATCCTGTAAACATTTGAAATCTGGCAGAGAAAGACCCTTTCAGTGGCCAAAAATTAGTAAATTTAGTCCTGTGGATAATAGATTTCCTCCTCAAATACAGAAAAACAAGAGTGCTGTTTCAACTTTGCACTTAGTGCATAAACACATCATTGCAAAATACCTGGTGGTAGAAAATGTTTCCGTATTAGAAGCTAAGAGACATGAGATTATCTTCATATACAAAGAGCAATGAGGAGAGATAATTAAGATAGTAAAATATTGATTAAAAAACATATGAGCATACAATGCTACAGAGTAGATTTTCAGTGGGAATTAGAGACAGATTCCTTGTCATAATGATTGAATTCTGAAATAATTGGAATATATTAGACAAAAAGCAGTAGTGCTAGAATAGATCCTGTGGATGAAATTGCAATGATGGTCAGTTCTGTGTGTCACAGACCTACATTTCATGTTGATCCTGGTCTTAATATGCCTCATTCTAGGAGTCTAAGCACACTTGAAGTAAGTTTGAGGAGGATCCTTCAATGTATAATGACACTTAGTCATTTGTTAGTTTTTCCAAGAGTTTTCCATGGAGTACTAAAATTAATTTACTTACTTGGAAATTACCAAGGTCATTTTTTTGCCAAGCTAATAAACTTCATTGCAAGCAAAAGGAATTGAATATGTCCTGCCAATTTACTAATGTAATATAATTATTATTTATGTATTAATTACAGAGATTAGATTGCTGAGTCGTATTTTGTGCTATTCAGCAGTTCACATCCATCAAAACTTAAAGAGAAAGGACTTAAAGGAAGAATACTTACAAAAAACCTGAGGGCATGCCATTCAAGGAATAGCACAGCTCCAGTTATCTGACTTCTTGTGATTTCAGCATGACTACATAAAACACAGATTATCTGATTGATGCTATGTTGACAACAGAGATACCCACTTTAGGTTCCACTACAGAGCCAAGACTGTGTAAGTCTTGTCCTCTGAGGCTAGGCAAGAACATGGCCATGGTGAAAGTAATGAATAGGTCCTGCTGCCCACCAGTCACTAGGTCTTGCCTCTGTCTCTCTATCCTTCGGTATTTCCGTTACTCTGGTCTATGGTCAAGCATAGTGAATAAGTCTGTCCTCAGTGATACAGTGAATTGTCTGGGTATGAACTTCCATATAGCCTACCAACAGTCAGTCAATAATGAGAAACAGCCATGTTTAAAAACGATATCATCCCACCAAATCACACACACACACACAAAAAAAAAATCAGTGAAGTTCTGCTGGGTTTGATTGCATGTCATACCAAGCAATTCCACATTGCTTGTAAATAGTTAGCAATAAAAAAGATTTCTAGCCTCTACAGTTTGTTTTGTACTCACAAAGACAAGGTAGAAAAAAATATGACAGAGAAACTAACTGAATACCAGAAGTAATACAATTTTTCAGGGCTTGTATACCATAGAGCTATATAAACTTTATTATTCTATATGACTGTAAGAAAATATTATAGTCCACCAAAGCAGTGAACTAATAATTTCTTCTGCCTCATTCTTATTTCCTGCCCTTACGGGAAGGTAATTTTTGAGGACATGATGTTCTTTTATATCTGCTATCTGTTCTGTTGGATATTGTTAAATGCACACTTTAATTGTTGTACACTCAAAACCATATACTAACTGCAGATTAGTGGTAAACTTCAGGAACTAAATGTAAGACAGCCAACCTAAAAAGAACTTATTTCTTAAGTTTTAAGCTAGGCTATTAAACTTAATTATTTTATCTGTATAAAGCTATACAGAACACCAGGTTCTGGTTTATTGAAGTAGGAAAGAAAAATAACTATGGTTCCTAGTTCATATGGGAGATTGTTTTACTCCAAGTAATGTCAAAACAAGTGACAATAAAAATACAAATATCTGGAAAATCATCTTATACAGCCTCTAAATTTTAGCCATGAGACTGTAATAGTACCTTCCTGATATCACACACAGGAAATATGCTGTCAAGCAGGATCACCTGTACCTATGGAGGCAGAACTTGTAGAAACACTTGTTATAGGAGACAAGGAGAGAAAGATTTGGATGAAATGGGTTAAAACTCGAATAATCTAGAGATTTTGTAGTGATTACTACCAAAGACTGGATGTTATTCCTCTACTGTGTAAGTTAATATTATATTTGTATAGTATCTGATATTTGTTTATGCACTCATTACAGCAGCTATCGGCATAAGGAGTTGTCGTAGGCTTAATACCAAAAGTAAAAACGATCTCTGATGCTGCCGCGCAGGCCGCCGGCCAGGCGACGGGGGGGGGGGGGGAACGACCCCTTTTCCTCCCCTGCCGCTTGGTCCGGGGGCCGCCTGGCGCCCGCCGCCGGTTCCTCCGTGCCCTTCAGCCCCGGTGGCCGTTCCCAGGCCGCGTCTCTCCTCTCGCACATGGTGCCGGGTGGCCAAGGGAAAGCCCCAGGCTCCGAGCGGGGGCAGCGGCGAGAGCGGCGGTGGTAGCTGGGCAGCCCCGTGGAGTGGCGGGCTTTGCGCTGGGGCGGGCTGTGTGGCCGCACTGCAGCCGCCTGCGCCGCTGTCCTGGATGCCCCGGCCGAGCCCAGGATTTGGAGGCCCGAGCTGGGCACAGCGGCTTGTGCCTGTGGTCCAAGCCACGGGGAGGCTGAGCCCGGCAGATCGTGCAAGCCCGGGGCTTCTGGACTGCCCGGCGCTGCCCGGTCCCAGCGGTGCTGGCCCCGGCGGCAGCCGCGGTGTGGCCAGCAGAGGCCCCCCTTTTCCCGGCAGCAGGGGAGGGGCGCGGCGGCCGTGTGGTTCTGGGCGCCGCCATTTCTGCCGGCATGGCCCGGTGCTTCCGTGTTTCCATCATGTCCGGCTTGTGGGCCGGCATCACTTCCGGGCCGTGGGCACACCCGGGACCGGCGGCAGGGGCCGCGGTGCCGGCATCCAAGCGTGTGCTGGCGGAGCTGGCCCGGCANGGTCCAAAGACCACATCTCTTCCTCCATCAGCACTAAACCCCTCCCTGGGCTATTGGGAAAGGGGAGAGAGGGGCGCGTGCGCATGGTTTCTAATTTTTCCTGAGTTTTTCTCCTTCAGTCAAAGCCGGGCAGAAGCTTGCACTGAGCTAAGGGGGTTCTTAGACCGGCCACGTGTTTCTTCTAATTACCCCGGCGTCTCTCCGGGGGCCCAGAGAGAGACAAGCACTATCTCCAGAGCATCCTCATCCCAAAACGGGCCCTGGGAAACTTAATTTGTTTGTCTGTTTGCACTTTATTTGTCGGGGTTTTGTGTGTGTGCGAAATAAATTGTGATATTTGTGTGTTTTCTTCATTTTGGGGTGTGTTTGTGACTTCTCTCGGAATCTCTTGTCCAAAATCGCTAAATTTGTGGTAAAACCACCACAGGAGTTCATGCTGAGGAGCAAGCACACTTACCCAGTTTTAGGACCAAAACCAAAATTTATGTTTTACATCAATTTAAAATACATTTTTTTTACTTCTAGTGAAATGTCCTCAAGGATTTCACTTGATGAAAACTGCTTATAACATAATAGAAATGTCATTTTAGCAGCATAACATAACATTAAATAAGAAAATAAAGAAAGTGTATTTTCATAAGGAACTTACTTCCCTGCTAAAAAGGAAAAATGGAGCCTTCATTCATGAACAGGACATGTCAGAGGATTTCAGTGATTACATTTTAAGGGGACCTAATTTTTGGAAATAATTGGACAACTGTTCCTTCAATACTAAATCTACTTGAACTACTTCAAAGCAGAAATATAAACATGAAAAAACTGGGTTGTACAAACAGTTCAATCCCATTACTGATGAACTGGCCATGATGTATGTTCAGCTTATCTTGCATGAATGTTTACATCAAAAACTTGGGATACTCAGCACTGTCCTTTTATAACTAATTTTCATTCATAAGCCATTTCTATTCAGATATACTATAATAAAAATATATGCACCATTGGCAATTTAAAACTAGAAATGAGTTACCTTGTAGTTCATATGTTCAGAAAGAAGGGCTTCGTCCAAGGGATCTCTTAAGTCATTACCTCTTACTTTACTTAGTAAAGCATTTACAACTATATAATTCATCCTGTAGGTGTACATTGCTTTCCAGAAACCTAAGGAATACTGAAAAGGTTTTTAATGAAACTAGAGAAACTGCCATAAAAAAAAACTTCTCACAACACTTTTCATTTAAAAATAAGCCCATAAAAATGCAGAGGTGTTACAGTATAAGCAGTCAAGAGAAGAAATGTCAAAGAAAATAAGCATTTGACAACATAACACTAAATGGCAACGCTAGGACAATGCAGAGCATTTCCATTACTCAGTTTAGTAATAAGAGCTAATGGTCCTATCTCTCCTGTCAATGTATGTCAGAGTAATCCTGGAAAAAAACAGTGGCTATGCAATTAAAACATTACACACTGTAATTGAATATTCAAAAATAAAAGTCGCATTACTAATAGATCTTCTTGTTAATCACACAATAAGCCATTGTGATAGATGTTATCAGTGCAGAAATTCTGATTTACCAACTCAATTCAAATGCATGATCTGGGACAGTTTTCAGTCATGCAGAACATTGTAGGGTAACCAAGGCCTGTACCAAAAGTGAACAAAAAATATTGTGCTTTCCTAAATATTATATATGTGGAGACAAAGCAATTTGGGAATAATGATAGCCACTAAGGGCAAGTTAAATTTTACTTTTAAATCAAGGAACTTCCAGCACATGAAGATAGGATTGGAAAGATTAGATGTGTTTGTCCTGCACCCCATCTCACCTGTGCAGTAGCCAGCAATGGCCTGTATATAAATGGTTCATATGGAGAGGTATTAAATTTCTAGATAAATATTGGAGCCCTTGTAACAAAGAGTCATTAAAACATGAAGAAATTGATTTTCTAAATGCAAGTATACCAGATTATATATATATATATATATATGTATATGTATATGTGGCTGGAACTGAGGGTCTGTGATGAGGAGGACAAAAGTAGGACTCATATAGTTGATATCATTTGGATTGCACTAGAAGATGCATTAGAAAGGGCTGAAGCAGGCCTTGAAGAATATGACTTTAAAGTCTTCAAACTGCTTCTGTCTCATCTTTTTCTTCCCAAGCCATCACTAAGGGTAGGAGATAATGAAAGGGTTTGGAAGACATACATTTATTTGTTCTACCATAAGAAAAAATTTTTGCATCAGACTATTTTTCTGTTTTTTTCTCATTTCTCCTTGTATAATTTTTCCTTATGACTTTTTGTTGGTTTTGACAATTATTGCAAAGGCTGAATGGCTGCAGTTTCACTTTGATGAAGAAAAGTATAAATATATAGAGACAGACCCTGTTAGGGAAATGGTATGTTATTCACATGTATGTATGTATGTTATTCACATACACCTGAAGAAAAGAATATATCTAAAGCTGGAATGGATAAAATGGCAGTACAAGGGCAAACATTCATACAAACTAGCTAAGCACAAGTTCAGCTTATGTTTTTGCTGTTTAAAATAATAAATGCCGAATTAGGCTACATGCCTCTTAAATGTCTTGGTTTTTAGCCCAACAGGAGCAGTGAAGCCAGGAAGGGAATGTCATTGTTGGCAGACAGGTGGCATATCCATCCAAAATGGTCTTCTTTGATGTCCAAGACCATCTTGGGTGCTTTTACGAAACAGGTATTTGAATGATATTGTTCTAGTTTAGGCCAGGTGGGCTGCAAGAAGAACAGACCTGACCTGTTGTCCTGTGACTCACATGTTGCCTGGACAGAGAAAAGTCACTGCGCTGCTTTTGCTTTTCCTCGTCTTGTTTATTTTGTTTTGCTTTAAGGTCTCTAACGCAACATTTCTTCCTATGTATCTGCATTATGCCTGAGAAGACCTAAATTTGTCTGGAATACCTACCTTCTGTTGTAGTTTAAATAATGATAGAAATAATAAATACATCCCTAGCTTTCTGCTTCAACAGCCATTTCCCCAGTACAATATTATTACCAAAGTTAATTTAAAAGCTGGCTGTTCTTTGGCTCTCATTTGTTCTGAGTAATGTCTGGCACATTTTGCGTGACCTTGTGCATGCAGCATTGTGTTAAAAATTTGCTGTGCAGAACTACTTCCTGTAGTAGAAGATTTATAAAATTGTCATGTTGCTGTGCAAATAAACCCTCTTCCAGTCAAACACTGTATTTGGCACAGTACTTACTGCTAAATTAGCAATTGCTAATTGGTTACAACAGTATTATTGTTTAAAGAGGCATTTAATTTCACATGAACAGCCTACCCTTCGCCAGCATTCCTGTAAAACACCTTAAAGGCTAATAAGTTCAGTGCTCTGCCTCAATACCTAAAATGATCTCCTCTTTAATGAAATATGAATCCTGTAAGATTAGCAGTGATCTTTGTAGTTTTTCATTTCTTCAGTCTGTTTTTAAGATCTGTGCAATTGCATTTACAATTTATCTGTGCTATTTCGTTATCTAAGACTCAGGTTTTTACTGGGTACACCTGATCTAGTAGATATTTGAATTCCATTGCTGGCACTTTCAGAATAAACAACTGTCGTCTCAAATACTGAAATGTCTCTTCAAAGCCAATTGTTAAAGAAACCCTGGAGTAATAGCCAATGCTCTAGACAGCCTGTCAAATATATGCTACCAATATCATATATTTATACTAATCCTGTGATAGAAAACAACCATTCCTTGGATTTCATAGTGCATAAATTTAATGTTAATTGGATTTTTCATCTCTGCGTGAGTAATTTTCTGAAGGGTTTTAAACTGTAAGCTCTTTAAACCAGGACTTTTGTTTATACCTGTCTCCTGATTTTTGCCAAGTAATAAAAAAAAAAAAAAAAAAAAAGACCCCACAAAAAAAACCACAACTAAATGCAGTAATATTTTTTGCATGGTTCACAAATTAGCCAGCCAACTAACTAAGATTTAATGTCTCCTCTTTTTAGATTTGCTTGAGTTTTGCAGAAGGGTGGCCATATAATATCTAGAGCACATGTAATTTTAAGAGAGGTGCAGAGAGAATGGTAAATTAATTGCATACATAAATATAAGTTTGTAAGTATATATACAGGGAAGGGACTCATTAGAATAATTGGAATTTATATCTATTTTAAGTCATCTTTAAAAGACTAGGAACATGAAATTTTTGAAATATATTGACTTATAATAACAACACAAATATTTCATTCATAGGAGAGCTCCATGTCTCATGGATTTTTAATCTAGAGAGTAATAATTGTAAGTGAAATATCAGAGGAAACTTCACAACTATTAGGAATTCCATATAAATTGCACAATGTGTTCAAATATGCACAGCATTTTATTTCATTATTGCAGTGTCCTCTTCCTCCAAAATTATGTGAATAATACACAGATATTCCTTTCACAGCAGAAGCTTGGAGCAAAACGTCCAAGAGTGTAATTATTTGTCTTCACTATCCAAGACTCAACTGAAGAAGAAATACTTTGCAAGTTAATAATTTTGAATAGACATCAAAGTGAAAACAAACGAATGAGTGAAGTGTAAATCACCGCTATCAGTTCTGATCATGTTGCAGTCAAAAGTTCTAATGCAACGTCATGATGGGGAAGTTAAAAGCTTTAGATATTGCAGGTCTTTTTTCCAATAAATAAGATTCCCAGGTGCATATTTGTCCCTTTTCACTCTTATTTGTAATGACTGGCTGTTGTGAGGTGAAACACAGGTTTCCAGCAGTTAAAACATTTCCCATTTTTCTTTTTTTTTCCCTCTTCGGGGGACTGGGGAGGGTGGTTGCATGTTTTTTGGGGGGGTTGTTCTAAACCTTGTCTTTTGTATGTTCATAAAAGCAGACAGGCAAGCTCTGGATTTCGCAGCGTGGTGCAGCTCTGGTTTCATGCATCCCACCAGGTGGCAGGTGCCCCCGCTCATCTCACGGGCGGCAGGAGCACCCGTTCCCCCGCTGCTAGTTCGCCCCGCAGCAGCAGCGATGGGCACAGCACAGGGGGGGCCTGAGGGTCCCCCCCGCCCCCCTGTGCCACAGCTGCTGGCACCGGGCTGAGGGGGATGCTGTAGCAACAGCCCCGCCAGCACACCCTGTTGGCGTGGGCGTGGCATGGCCATGGCACGCCCGGGCCCAGGCACCGGCGGCAGCAGGGACTGCCGGCACATTCGGCTTGGCTGTTCCCAGCATTGAACAGTGAATGCCGGCAGCCCTCGAGCCAGGGGAAACCACCCCGCCGTGAGTGGCTGCCACTGTCGCGCGGGGTGAGGGCAGCCCAGTGTCGGTGCCCGGGGCCCCCAGGGCACCCCGTGACATTTGCAGGTGGCCCCATCCGCCCTTGGGCCCTGGCCATGAGGTATTTCAGTGGGAAGCGCCACCATGTTGCTTTGTGGCGAGATCTTGCAGAGGGGAGGTTTCCAGGCACCATATAGCCAATCCAGAGGTGACCTGCACCCGGGAGGGACTCTGAGATCGCGCGGGATTAGACTCCCTATAAAACAGCGATCTCAGAAGCCATCTTTCTCTTTCGGGGCTCATCAGTCTCTACTCTTTCTATTCATCTCGGCTCAGCATCTTTCTGCGACACAAGCAGCAGTACACCTTCAGCAGCAGCAGAGGCAACG
>VYZS01015384.1:13347-24321 GCA_013400695.1 Neodrepanis coruscans | reverse complement strand
TCCTCATCCCTCCAGCTCTGGGGGGCAGGGGAGGGGGGCTCTCCCAAACAGCTCTGGGGCAGGGCTGAGCCGATGTCCACGCCCACACACACATAAACAAGCACACATACACAAACACACATTCCACAGCTCCGAGGGGCAAAAACAAGGAAGGAAAACAGTTAAAAGGGAAAGCAAAATAAAAGATTCAACACCTCACCCCTCATTCTGGGTATTCAACAACAAAATACGAGTGAACAATAGATAAAATGAACATTGAATATCTTGGAAACAACTGAGGAGTGACAATTAATAGCAGGTACTACCAGACAAGAATTAGTAAATACTTAATCAAAATTTCAGAACACACAGCTGGACACCAAATACTACAATAAAAAAAAAAATCCGCTTAAGTAATTCTTTTGTTATTTTTAGCAAATGTTCCTCAAGTGGTTCTTTCATTATCTTATAAGGGCATCATACAAAGCCTCTGCCAACTGGAATGTCTTCAGTGACTTTAAACAGGCTTTAGATTAATTCCTGAGACTAAATAAGGGATGCTTCAAACATGTTATTTACACTGATGCTGCTGGAAACACAGCACAGGCCTTAGTGATCCCACTGAAGGTTTAGTGTGTTGTTTGTTCAGAGATTTTTCCAGCAAATGGGTGCTCTAACTTAGCGACTGTAACATAGCCTGATTGTACTTGCCCAACACAGTCAAGTTAGGAACTAGTTATCTCGGCCATTTCCAAAAAGTCACTTGAAGGAAGCAATTCAACTCAACTAACATCTGAAACACCTTCTGGATGTGGCCATCTCTGCTCACTGATGCAGGAGACAACCTAAAGCAATTCAATCCTTAAGCATCTCCATCAAATGATGACGTTCAGGTGAGAGGCATTCATGCAAAATGTTTGTCTTTATCACAGCAGTCCCAAACAAAACAATACATAATTCTTTAAAACTAATACTTCTTGGCTTGACCAATGTTCCCAAGGACCAGTAATTCATTAAATAACAGTAATGATAATAACAGTAATGATAATTACAGAGAGAGAAGTTGGAAAATATGTTGGAAAAGTTAGAAATTATAGTTTCTCTTTAAGAACCAGTATAAAGAAAAGGAAAAGTTTAATTTTACTGTTTCGTTCTTTTCTATGAATCCATAAATATGAGTCCAATGACTCATATGAAGACTAGATCATAAATTAGCAATATCAACTCAGGAAAACAGATAACAGGGAACACAATGCCTCAGTTCTATGTGCCACTGTGCAGCAACGCAAACATCATTAAGATGCATGCAAAACAAAAAAGATTGCGCTGGAGAAAATGTGCCATAGTTTTGTCTGTGAAACCATGCTCATTTCACTCCATTCGCTTTGAGAATAGAGGAATTGCATGTGCGTGGATCGGTGCCCCTTATGGTCTCAGTAAAAGTCTATTATGTAGAGAGAACAAGAAGACCAGGACATGTTAATTCAGTAAGAATGAAAATAAATCCCAGGAAAATAAGGGAAATATATAGTAAATGCTAGACAAAAGTTGGATAGGGATATCTTTCTCTCTGGAATATAAGTGAAAGAATTTCTGAGAAAAAAAGAAAAAATATCCTATGAGATTTATTGCTATAAAATACACTTGAAACCATGAATTAAGAAAGATTTTAAAAAGGTAAAAAAAAACATACTACTTAAAAATAAGCAGGAGAGATGTAAACCCTTATGTTTCATACATACAAAGACTTCTCCCTATTGGGAAGTTTTATAAAAAGTTACCATCAACCATATTATCTTACTGTTCCCTTAAACAGCTGTTGCTTGTTGGTTACAGAGATAGTAGATGGAATGTAACTGTTCCTTTATATCTTTTTTCAGATGTGTTCTGGGAACCTGAATGGAGAACATTTTTTCTTAAAAATCTTGAGTACCAATTTAGACTATTGCAAAGCTAGCTTTGCACCTAGACTTTTGCCTAGTTTTCTTTTCCAGATCATCAGTATCAAGTTGCCATGCTAACTTTAATCTAACAAAAAATCTTCAAAAAATTTATCTTTTGAGGTCCAGCCTTCTGTATACTCTCCTTAGCTTTATTATGAGAGATGTATGATTTACAGCCTCAATTTTTCTTTGTTTCCTCAGGTTCGCAAGAGCTTGGGTAGGCTTCACACCAATTAAGCAGAAGCTCAGAGGTGTGGGGGTATATAATTTCAGGCATTTTCTGACCTTAGCAAATGAAATGTCAACTCCAAATAAATATCTCACATACAAAAGCCACATCCTACAATGGCATGTGTTTCAGAATGGAGCAGTTAATTTTCTTTTCTGGAGGGAAAAAAAATTAAAAGGAATACTGGAGCATACAAAAAAACAAAAAAATTAGTTCAAGAAACAGGCAAAGCACTTGTGCTTTGGGAGCACTTTCCTGGAGCATTTTCACGAGGAATTCATAAAGCCTGCAGTAACTCGAACATTAGCAGCAGCTTAGTTCATCTTCTACATAATGATGAATTGGATTAAAATTTTAGCAATAGCATTTGTATAGTATAGGCGTTTGATTGCTGACAACATTTTAGTTAATACTTCTTCTGTTTCAATAGTAGCTAACTTGTTTCAAAAATACCCTATCATAGTTCAAAGACCACCATCCTGAGAGAAAATATTTTGCATGATGATAAGCAAGAAGTATACAAACTCTGAAATTATGAGTTAGGTTAAAGCAGAATTCAAGTACAACTGCTTATACCCAGAAGGATTAAATGCTACCTCAAATATTCTAGCAGGGAAAATAATTAGTCCTTTAAAGTTATCCAAATTAATCAAGAATAATAGGAGAGAGAATACATCAGATTCTCCTTCCTCTCTCCTTCTTTAATTGCCTTCATTTTATATGCAGATACAAATTAGCCGTAGATCACACTTGTAAAATATTAAAAGTCCGGTGGGATAGTATAATAGATAACTAGTATTCAGAAATTCATTGGACATTAGATGCATCTTTTTAGATATTGTGGTGGTTTTACCACAAATTCAGCGATTTTCGTGCAGAGACTCTGAGAGAAGTCACAAACACACCCCAAAAATGAAGAAAACACACAAATATCACAGTTTATTTTGCGCAAACACCAAAACCCGACAAATAAAGTGCAAAACAGACAAACAAATTAAATTTTTCCAGGGCCCGCGTTTGAGGTGAGGACGCTCTGGAGATAGTGCTTGTCTCTCTCTCCCTCTGGGCCNCTGGCGCTGCCGCCCGCAGGGCCGGGCGGCAGCGCCAGCACAGCGGGACAAACCATCGCAGCCGCTTTGTGGCCGCTGCAGCCCCAGTGCCGCTGCTGTTGGCGCCGCCCCACCGCCAGCCCGCAATGGCCATGTGGTCGGTTCACATGGCAGCGTCCAGCCAGAATTGTCACATTCCGGTGCTGCTGCCTGTGCTGCTCGCAGCTCCGGCTGCTGCCAGTGCTAGGCAAAGCCGCTGCTTTCGCTGCCGTAGCCGCCGCTTTGCGCTCCGGCTTGCCTCAGCTCGGAGCGGGGCCATGGCCGACCCCAGCCCGGGACCAGAATCGCGCCTCCCGCAGTGACTCTGGACGGCACGAGCACCGCCCACACTCGTAAGCCCGCGCCGCGCTGCCCGGCAAAGCCGGGTCCGCACAGCGCCGAGACTCTGCATCGGACTGGAGCCGCACCCCCTGCAGCAGCGCCCTCCGTCCGTGCCGCCGGGGGGGAAAGGGCAACCGAGAAACCATGTGGGCATGGGGCCGGGCGGCCCCAGAGCGGAAAGCAGTCGCCAGAGCCTCCAGCGCGAGGCAAAGCTGCCGTAGCCGCGCTGGGTTCCCACGCGGGCGCTGCGCTGGCCACCGGGGGAAAAAAAAGGGGGGGGAAGGGGGCCTCCACCGGCTGCGCCACTCCCCACAGCACAGCGGGAGAAGGGGACCATCGAAACGGTGCTGGTACTGCCCGCAGCCCCGCACCACTGGCCTCTGGGCAGGCCTCCCAGCCCGCCAGACCCCACACGGCCATGCAGCACAGCGGGGGGGGGGAAAGGGACCACCGACCGGTGCGGGCGTTTTTACCCTCAGTTTTCTTAACCCCACGACAGATATAAAAAACAAAATTTCCTTATTTTACTTGAGGATTTAAAAATATATTTGTATATCTTTCTTAGCATTTGGAGCAAGTTTGCACACCTCCCTGAGAATCTGAAGACAAAGGTGTTTTTAAGCAAAAAATCCCCCAAAGACTTGATTAGATAATCCTAACAACCTCCTTCCTGCATGAGATAGAAGATTTTTGTTATTTAGTATTTCTGTTGTCATTATAAGCCAGAACACTGCCACAGACCCATTGTACAGATAATGCTCTAATATTACCTGCCTGGCAGAATCACACTCTCTGGGATTTAAAACACAGAAGAATACTAAGGACATAATAACAACAGAGTCAGGTATAATTGGATATGTTAGAAATTGTAGTGGACGCAGTAATCATGAGTGATTGCCAGGATAACTATTTTTCTATTTGCCTGTGCTTAGCACTTCTAAATACATTCAACCTTGAAAATCCCGTCTATGGAGCATGCATTGCTATATTGAAGCCCGATGAGGTTGAATTAATAGCGTTCTTGTAATTCACACTTCCAGGAGTGCTTTTTTCATCAGGGTAAGCCACAGCATTAATGCCATGTATTTGTACTTGTATTTTGATGGAGAAAACACCTTGGTTTGTACTATTTCATTTTGGCTATGATTCAACAAAGCACTTAAATATGAGTTTAACTTTGAAGCATGAGGAGTCTTGCTGATTATAATGAGACTACTCATGTGTTTAAGGTTAAGTATGTGCTTAAGTGTTTTGCTGTATTAGGACCTCAGATATTATTAACACTGATTTATTGGGGAATGTGCAGGTGGGAGCAAAAGAGGGAAAATGCATACTTTGCATATTGCAAGCTATAGTGTGAGAATCTTTATATATTATTATTGCCTGGGATGAAATCTATACATGATATAATGTAGAAGGTGAGAATGTCTTTGTTCTGCATCTCAGAAGTTGCAATAAATGTGTGATTGGAAGATTGATTTTACATAGTACCTTCCTGTTTCAAAAAAGAAAATCACAAACACAGCATTGTTTCAAAAGAATTATTATTTCTGTTTGATATATCAATAATGCTCTTGCTGTAATTATGGCAGGAATAATAAATGGATCTTCTGACTGCCGTGAATTATGCTGCCTTGTTCACAGCTAGCCTGGTGGGCTTTAATGATGCCTCAGACAAATGAAACATATTAAAGTTTGTTATGCAGAACCACTTCCAGTGTAACAGAACTAAAGATCAATTTCTGTGCCAAACTTTTATGCAAGCTACCACTTTAAAAAAAAGATAAAATAAAGGTGCTTCTCACTTCTTCCTTTTTCAGAAGAACGATTGATACAGGTTTGGAGAAGAATTGGTGCTTGAGATCTCATTTCATTGCCCATCAGGGATTGCTGCCCCCACTTTCTCACACTGCATAGTATCTTATGGTTAAGGATGCTTCAATCAGGTGACAACTGATGGTGATATTACCTAGTGAGAACAAAGAGTAGCAGAATCCAGCCCTTAAACAGGATTCCTTAGCACACCATCAGAGGCATCCTTCTTTGAATGGAAGGAATATGTCAAAATTTTTGTCAGTCAAGAAGTAAACCTTGAAGGACCTTACTGTTAATTTCAGAGCCATTTTCTTGCTAAAAATTTCATGATGGAGAAATAGCTTGGCTACATTGATGGCTTTAGACTGAAGGATTTCCCAGTCTCACTTTGCATTTTGCCTGGCCATTTGGAGTGGTTACGCCTGTCACCTCATCACTAAATCCAGTAATGAAAATGGACCTTTTAATGAGTTACATACAATGCATAATTGCTGTAAAACTCTAACATCCTTTATGCAAATGATTCTTTGGAGATCATTAATTAGATTTTGAGGAATATTAATTTCTCCAAAGCCAAAAAAATTGTATTACTATGGGGAAATGGGATTGAATCAGTTTTAACTATGATAAAATTACACTCTGTGACAATTAATCAAGTAGAGCACAAGAGAACTTGGTTTAAAATGAAAAGTATACTGTTAATACTCCTTCCCATGGTTACAACTAATTAGTATGCATAAATAGTATTTTAAGAAGAATATAAATTATCTGTGCATCAGAATATTTCCTGCTTGCACTTTCATGTGAAAATAGCACAGATATTGATACTTCAGAGGTACTCTCATGACAACATGATTCTAGGAAGATATTTCTAAAATATACAAATTTTAATCAGTGCCCCAAGAGTGCATCTATTTGTATCATAGGGCAGCTACAAAATGGCTAGAATTCAGGTTATTAAAAATAAAAGAAAGAAAATAAAGCCAAGTGATTCTACCCTAACAAAATTGTGATCAAGATACTTTAGTAAAAACAGAGCTGCCCCTGGGGCATCATAGAAACTTATTATAAAGCATTGAAATAATATTACAAAGTGAATTTTATTAAAGTGAACGATGCCACCTTCTCCATCATTCTCACATTAAATGAGCACTGAGGAAAAGAACAGTTGATTCAGTACACAAGATTATAAATAGCAACAGATTGTTTTCTGAATACTTAAAGGACACTGCAGTAGAAACATAGCAAAGGAAAACAAACAAACAAAAGCATGAAAAAAATCACAAACAATTCTCTTGCAATGCCATTAAATGAACTCTTATTTTCTGGAAAGCTGAGGGAAGCAATTTGTTTGCATGCAGATACAAAGTCAAATACTGGCCCCAGACACATTCACGTAAATCCAGACTATCTTTCATGAGTTCTTTTTGCATTGTTCCAACTTACAGCTAGTGCAACTGAGATTAAAAATTGAGAATTAATAACATATCAGCTGTTCAATTCCCATTGATCTCAAGCATTGAATTCTGCATCTGAAAACCGCAGCCTTGCCTTTGTATCATGCTGGAGGGATATCCGTGTATAAAAGACTCTCTAGGAACCTGAAATATACTCAGAAAAGTAAAACTTTCTTTTTTATGTGCAAAGTGATGTGACAGTGGTAGTAGCAGTGGTACTAGTAGTGATAGCACCTGTGAGAGGTGGCAGTATCTGTGAGATGCAACACACGCAGCTCCAGGACTGGTGGCAACATTGAGTTAGGAGCCAGCACCAAACACTGAATATGTTTTCTTCCTCTCACCCACAGTGTTGGTATGTCTCTGAGGATATATGTAATTTATTCAGCATATATGCTGTGTTGTGTGTTCCAAGATCAGCAAGAGCAAAATTGTGATGGACAACCATGAGAAGCAAGATGTGCTCCCAGCTCTCACACAGCACAGGCTGTATCACAGCTTCTTCTGAGCATTCTCCAGGCCGAAAGCCCTCAAAGTATAACACTCTTGTCATCATCCCTGACATTTTTTTCCTTCTCCATAAATGCGTACTTTCCATAAATATATACTGCCCTTGATTTTGTTGCAATAGCAACTGTGAATAATTAGTACAAATAGTTTATTGAGGTTTTCTCAGAGGGTAGCTGGGGACACCTGATTACTCAACATTACTCTACACATTGGGATTTAAGATGTAAGAAACCTATTTGTGATACTGATAGAATGCTGTGACCTTGGGCTATCATACTTTTTCTACTAAGAATATTTATCCTTAAGTTAAATTTAAATATTCATGAAGACTGTGAGAGACAGGAAAGATCTTTCTGAATAGTTCACAATAATTAATTAATTAAATTAATTAATTAATTAATTAATATATGGGGTTTGCACATTTTTTGCTGCTAATTCTAATCCCTTCCCTTCTAAACAAATGCTTTTATTGGTCTAAGCAAGTACAATACACTAGAAACAAGAGCAAGAACTGCTTTTCCGTAGACAGGTATAATATTTTTATATCATCTATCAGACTTCCCATGAGAATGAAAAAAGCTTTTCACTTCTACTGAACTTTTTACTTATACATGAAAAAAATACTAAAAAACACAGTTATGACCAAATTTAAATTATTATATCTCTGGATTTTTTCGCTTAGAATTTTTCTTAATTACAAGAAAAAAACATACTGAATCATTTGCAGTTGTTTGTGCATCAGTGTAATTTAATAGCATCACAAGTATATTTAAATTGTTGCCTGTAGGAGCGAGATAAGAAATGAGACAAATGTGCAGTTTGCAGAGGTGAAGGGAGAGCGCAGTTTTACTGGTGATGTCCAAGGATCCAAAGAGGAAGAATCATAACAATTTCTCCATTTTTATAACCTTTAAAGTGCCCACCCATCACACTATGCAACTAAAGCCCATCTTACTACTATGACCCTTAAACATCCAACAGGATGGTCCCTTGTTACATATACTCCACCCCAGTTCCCCAGTCCTGCCCCGGGCAGGCCTGGAAGCCTAACTCTGTGTTTTGTCTCAATACCCCTCTCAATACCCCTCTTATCTATATAGAAGAATGTGAAAGACAGACTGGTTTTGGCCCTTAATATTCCAAATTATCCAGCTACCTAGGTAGAGTGAATTCCCAAATATTAAGCATACCCTCTAAGGCATCAAAATCACCACAATTGTATTAAATTATATTTCCTAGTAATATGGATTATATATTTGCCTGTATTGGACATAAGCATATTTAACACTATATCTTCTGGTATTAAAGAGAGATTAAGATGTGTACAAAACTATTCAGCAGAATTCAAGGACAATAGTTAGACTTCCTTCAATGAGAGACAGTCAGCACAAAATCCAGTAAAGGCAGAAACAGAATCAAGGAATGAAAAAACAAATGGTTGGCAAAAGGCAGAATATATTTAAGCATATATTTAAGTTTCATAGTTTAATAGCTTATATAAATACCATTGAGATGGAATTGAAATTGTAAACCAGAAACTGATATTTGAGAAACACCACATTTCATGCCAAATGCTACAGGTATTTTAGAGTAAACACAAATTTTAATTTTTCTGAATTCTTGTAACCTACTTATATTTGGATGCAAACAGAGAAGAAATTTCCTAAAAGTAATGGATTTTGAGCCAATACCAAAAATTGTTTGCTTCTTGCAAACAACTCACTCTCACTGCAACAAAATCCTTAAATTGGATTTAATGTGTTCAAAGTAGTTTCCACCTACATGCTCAGTTGAATTCTGCCCAAATAGGGTGATATTATGTTCTTATTTTCAATATGTCTGGAAGAATACACTAGCGTATATTAGCATGCAACAGACAGAAAGAGGATGAGACGCTAGAGGAAGTTGTATATGATCTGCTTTGGAAGGAAACATCATGGCTAAGTTTCAGTTGTGTATTAAGACAATGTGTCTACATATAAGCAACATGTGAGCTAAGGGATTAAAATCTCATTGTACTCAGTGGAATAAACAGCATCTCTGAGGCCCAGAAAAACATGAAGCTATCATTAGGTATTCCTCTCAGACACAGGCAGCTGGTATTCTTGCAGATGTCCATGGGCACCCTTTCCACATGCTAGATGCAGCTGCAGAAGGTTTCCCTCTCTCAGATCTTGCATTTCATACAGGCGCCCCAGCCTGCAGCACTGCAAATGGCTCCATATGTCAGTGTTCAAGCAACATTGTCAACCCTTATTTTAAGGTGCCCTTTGTGAGATTTGTTAGACAACTTATTGATTCTCCTTTTTGAATGTCCTCATAGAGTTATTTTCTCCTATGGACCTTCAGTACTGCTTATCATGAATCAGGGCCTTGACTCCAATACAGATACTTGCTGTTTTTCAGGACAAACATTCCATTTTCTTCTCACATGTAATAGCACTTGTGAGGTATCCTAACTTAGTTAACTAGATTTATAAGATCAGTAAATCAGCTTAAGAAAAGTAGCTTTAGAAACCTCACATCCAAAACTAAAATTTATCTTTCAAAGCTAACTTACAAAATTAACTTGAGATGTCTAATCTATTAGATCAGCACCGTCAGCATCCAATAAAGAAGCAATTTTTTTTAAAGATCGTAAAAGTCTTTGAAAATTGTAAAAGTTACTACAATTCTGAACAATAATAACTAGAATGCAGTGTTCCAGTAGGACTAATGTGTGTAGAGGATCCTGACATCAGTGAGAAGTATTCATTTTTCAAAACATGCTGTCAATATGTCATTAATATTAAGAGAAATAAGGTTAGTAAAGTTCAATATATATTGAAGAGTTTCCTTGACATTTAACACATCATATTAAAAGCTTTTTCAAGAGGAAAGAAATATCAACTTGTCACCTAGAGATAGAAATTGAACTGCTCTGAGATAAACTGCTGTTTCTTTCCCATGATGAGATTCACAGGATGGGCAAAATGTCAAGATAAAAATAAACTATCTGGGAAAAAAAAATCAAAAGAAATATAGCCATTGTCACAGTTACTGACAAGATAATGCAGAAAATCCAGTTGCTACCTAGTAATAACATGTGACAGAAATCCCCACACATTCAGATCTGGTNTATTTTGCATTTTGGAAATATATACAAACAATGTATTCTTTAGCCTTTAGCTTCAATTCTTTACCTATGCATTGGCATGTAGTGGCATGACATATTTCAGGGGTATCTTTTCATTTTCATCTAAGAACTGAGCATACATTTCTTTTGCAAAGATGCATGATCCACATTTAAAAAAATAAAATAAAATCCAAGCAAACACTTCACAACTCTCCATCTTCCAAGTCCCTTTAAGATGTCCATTGTCAAATGAAAGCTTGAAAACTTATATTCATTCCCTCATCACACTTGCAAAGATGTCATTTGTCAACCTCTCCCCTAGACCTAATGACAGAGTAGCCAGTAAATATTTCAAAGGATCACCCTTTTGTCCAAGAAAAAGCAGTTATAGAAATTTGTTAAGCTAGTATCGCAAATGTAGGTGTGATTATGCATTATAAATCCTGTATCATCTGATAAAAATAAATTCTATCTGAAATATTTTCTTTTTTTTTTT
>VYZS01015377.1:0-24164 GCA_013400695.1 Neodrepanis coruscans | reverse complement strand
ATATATAAATATTTATTTATTTAATATTTCTTTCCAGCTACTCCCATCAACTCTTAGTGGTAAGACAATAATTTTCTTCAGTGATATGTCTGCAATATGATGAAATTCACTTCATTTTTCAGATCAGAGTAACAGAAAGAGCATTGAGTCAGTTTTGTTTTCTCATTTTTTTATATTTGAAGTAGTAAATTGAGTTCACTGTAACAATGAACATTGTCTTTGGATCATGAGAACAAAGATGGACAGAGAAGATAAGCCCTGCTTTATATGATATCACTCCCCATAATCTTGCTTCTCTGTTATAAAGAAGCATGGGAAGAATATGTAATTAAGTGTTAAAATTGCCACTTTTCTGTAAGGCCACTGAAGGCTTTCTGTAATAACTGACCTGTTTCAAGAACATGTCAAATTAAAGACTAAGTGTTGGGCCTTGAAGTTCCCTGATACCACTGTTTCCTCAAGGAAAATGTATTTGCAGAAGGTAAGTTGGATGATGCACCTGTGCATTAGAGGCAACATCATGATTACCACCTTTTGAGAGTTTGGAACCACGAAGAGCCATCTGCTTCTCTTGTCACCAGAGGTTCTCTTAATATTATGTTTCAATTCTTTGTTTTTTCAGTGATTTATTGATGAATGAAGCAGTTTCACCTCTTAGGAATTACTATAGTCCTAAGTACAAAGTCTCTCAGTTGGTTTCCTGAGCAACAAATCCAGACCACAATTTGAAGGACAGAGTCAAAATGCAGGCAAAATTGGTGGATTCTGTGTCTAATTGAAGCTACTCAAGACCATTTTTCAGCAAGATCTTGAGTTGTTGTGGATGACAATTAATTTTCCTTTTTTAAAAGGTGCATATTATTACCAGTAACAACCCTTTTTCAGCTTTACAGAAGTACCAAGAACAGTCCTGAATCACCCATATTAAAGTTTCTGTCTTTATGTGTAGCTCCAATTTATTTTGTACCATCATGCTACACAAGACAAATTAAATAATTAATTTATCATCAAACCGACAAAGCAGAATGAATAATTAAGGAAAAAAACTGCAGGATGCAGCACAACTTGTGTCAAGTAACAGTTTATGGGAAATTATCTTAATCAAAAAATATGACTTTGATTTTTATAAGATAACTGCGTTGACTGATAACAAAAACTTCTGCTTGGTGCAGCTTGATTTAGCAATGCACTAACATTATCAGGTTATCAATAAAACACATGTGATTAAGACTTAGGAACTTGTCAAGCAGTAGACTTCAAAAATTGGTAATAGTGGAAAAACTCTCAGATGAGTGTTTTCCTGACAGGGTTATTATTGATCAGTTGATGGCTCTGTTCTTTCCAATATTTTATTAACTATTTGAAACTAAACAAAAAAAAACCCCACCCTAGAACTGGCAGCTGCAGATGATATAATCTTTGGACAAGAGATAAATAACATTAGTTACATGGGAGTTTTAGACTTTATTCTACTTTTGACTAAGGTCAGTCATTTTCTAGTACATGTGTCCTGGTTTTGGACGATATTAGGTTTTATCAATGGACAAGAGACGGATAGGGAAGGCAGCAATTTATTAAAGGGTAGATATATGGGGGAATAAATGGGGGTAATTGCCCAGTTATGACCAGCCTGGATTCCCTCTGACAGACAGACAGACAGACAGACAGACACACACACACACACACACACACACCCCACACACACACACTGTAACCTGAGGAGGGCGGGGAANAGAGTTATTTTTTCTTTGTCTTCCTCTGTGGTTTTAACCCAAACCATTACAACATGCAAGACAAATGCAAATCTGCACACCATTGTTAGTGATGGCAGTCACCTGCAGAGTGGTGCTTCTTTTGAAAAGCAATAGCTTTGTTGAACATCTATAGGCAATTAAACAGTCATTCTTGTCTTGAGACTGCTGAAAAAAAGACTAAGCTGTTTTCAAACAGTGATAAAGACTAATATGACAGAAAGTTTGTTCCGCATTCTTGTACAACTCAGGAACAGGGTGTCAAAACCAGGATGCTCCCTTATGTTCACACATTCTAAGATCCACCTTTAAAAACAGAAAATGAGAGTGCACAGCTAAGAACTATTTGAATGTTGGGGAAAATAAATGCATTAGGTCAGGTATATAAATGTATATTAAAAAAAAGAAAAAAAGTCTTGATTACATGACTTAAGTAGCTTTATGGGGTGAAATGTACTGAATGAGTCTTGAAGGAGGAAAAAAATGCAGATGGAAACACCTGTCAGCAGTATTTGCATTTATGAAGAGCAGGCACAAATCTATAATGGACAGAGGATGCCGCTGCAAGGGAAGGGAAGAGCTAAGCCTTGATATCCTGCCTCAAATGTGTATTTTGGCACATCAGTAAATTCAGTGCAGGGTGACATGAAAATCTGCATCCCAGAATACACAAAAAGTCAGCTGAGATAATCTCAGGTTTGATCTGATTTTCTAAGATGAGAGGATAACTTATACCATCTAACAAACAATTTCATAGGCACTCAATAGTCACTGGAGGGAGACAGAGTCCACTGTGAGAGCATTTAGGCACTGTTTTCAGAAGGAGCCTTTTTTAAACAGCTGTACAGGGTGTCCAGAAAGATACTTTTTCCTGAGGCAAGGGTGACATGGTGTTGATATATGTACATTGCTTCTTGTCAGCTGGAGGCACCTGAAAAGTACTTATGCAGGCAGGGAGGGGAACAGAACACCACAAATTTGTTGCCCACAAGTGTTCCAGGAAGCAGCATCTTCATAAGGAGGATGTACCAGTTGCAGGTGGTATTTCACGTGTGGTGTCTGAGTAAAAGCAAAAGACAGTGTGATTGAAAGACTAAACTCTGCTCTGGAACATATGTCAACATGAACGGTGTTCCTGGTTATTTGGATGCCAGCTCTACAGCATAAATGTCTGGGACAGGATTGTCTGACTGTCAGGCTGAGTTTCATCTGTGCTGTTTGGGAGAGGTGGTGGTATTCTGCTGCAGGCAGTGGGAGCCAAAGGCAGGCACAAAAGCTGGCAACACAGCAAGAATCCAACTTCTCTTCATGCAAAACCAAGATGTATTTCTGAAAAAGCAAAAATTCCAGCTGCCAAACCACAAGCTCCTCTACACAGCAAAGCAAATCAAAACATGCTTACATTCACTGACAAAAAGTCCTGTGTTTCCAGTGTACAGGCAGGCCACAGTTTGGGACTGAGCCCTCAGAGCACTTTGGGTGGCCTGATGACCCCTCCAGGGTCAACAACAGGACCCAGTGGAACTAATGTCCATGACTACACCTGGCAAGGTGGATGGTATATAAGTGACCTGGCAATACCACCTCCCATCCTACTCTACCTGAGACTCATAGCTCAGGTCCAGTGTCCCACAAGGTGGTAATGAAAACGCTAAAAGATGGTGGCAGTGGAAAGAAGTCACCTTTTTGGATTTCCATTAGACCCTCTCCCTCAATATCTCTCTTCAATACACACTACTGCTTTCTAAAATTTGATGTATTTGAAAAGAAGAGTCTTGTATTCTTCTTTCAGACCTTCTCCACTCTCTTTATTTTATTGACACCCTCCAGGTGAATCAGGCTTCCTAACTTGAATTAATTTTTCAGTGTCACCTCTGTCCTCTTCTTCTCATATAGAAACTTGTCAAACACTGTCATATCTCCCTGCACATTATAGGACAGAGGAAAACCACAACTGCATTGCCTGTAATTCAAAATAGTTCTGCACTTCGTCCCAGCTTTGCCCTGAGGAAGTACATACAGTCATATGCTCTCGGGTTATTCTTACAGAGATGGTAATTCATGTTGTTAGCTGATTGTTCTGTTTCGTGACCTAAAATAATAAAAGCAGGTGAACATCCTCATAGATTTTCCCTGTAGACAGCTTTTTTTGATATGGATTTCTGGTGTGTTATCTTAAAACCATGCCCTCACAGACACTATGGAAGTAAAAGAACAAACAATGATGATAAACTTTCAACTGCTACTAATTTTGCACAAAAGTAAAGTTTGGTATTAAGTTCACAAAGTCTTCTAAACATTCATATTTAAGTTCCATTACTGTGTATCATAAATAATGAATTTAACTGTAACATAACTATATTCTTCAGCATAACTATACAGTTAATTTTTCTTATTTAAGTTTAGTAAATTATGGAAAATATTGACCATATAGTGTTTAATTGCAAACCCAGATGTAATTATGAGCAATCCTGTAAATCTCTTCAAATACACCACAAGCTTCTCTGAAGACAGAAGATAATGTCAACTCTTAAAAAAACCCCAGAGTTTCTATCTCTACGTTCAGAGATTTAATGTCAGAAAGAAACATTTGCACGACATATTCAGATGTTTCTGTTTCCAAGATGTAGATGTTCATGCAGTAAGATAACATAAGATATATTTTTTCAAAATCTTATGAGTTGAGACCAGCAGCAGCGCCATCAGTTTTTACAGTTGCTTTTCTTGATTATGACTCGGCAAAATAAAACTCTCAGAGCCCGGTAAGGTTCTTAGAGCCAGGTATGTTTACACAGCATGCTGGGAGAGAGTCTACAGAATTCAAAAATCCCTCCTCGAATTACAAGACCCTTCCCACTTTTATACCCCCCTTCCATGGTAGGCATTCCGCGTTATATGATATTCCGCGATTGGTTCCCGGTCCAAGATCCCTCCCCATTCCCTTCCCCGACCCTCCCACCCCAAGGGTCGGCCCCCCCGGCAGGGATGAAGGCAAGCATCTTTCTCTTCCCTTTTCCCAGCTATGACACGGCGTTGCATGGCAACCGGTCCCTCAGAGACCTTGGAATGTTTTGTTAATTGCTATCTTCCGGCTACATGTATTGTCTACCTTGCATTCCTCTATTCACCCTTATCTCTCCTACAGGCACCCTTCTATAATCCCTTTGCCTAAAACCTTCACAATATTTCTTAAATCCCAAAATGATCCCTGCCACCCCAGCTCAATTGGAGATGCCGTCACATGTCCATCAAACCACAGAGTTGTTAACACAACCACACATATAGAGAAGAGTGTGCGATTGCTTCCCCAAGTCTAAACTTAAGACCTTTGTATGACGCTAATGGTGGGTTTGTGTCACCACACCTGTCCTCATCTCCCCTATTTTGGTAAGTATGTGCTCCTGTGCACCAGGAGCAGGGATTAGCAAACTAAAGGACAGGTCCTGTTTTCAGGGCACAGCTTGGACTAACAGAGTTTGTGCATAAAAACTGGCAGGTGCATAAGGGAGTTGCCTGGGTGATGCTAGCACATTTTATCTGCCTGCAGCAATGGTCAGGCACCTCCCAGGGCCACTGCTGAACCTTAGGGAAGTGCCTTTGAACACAAAAGTCCTCCTCTAAAGCATGTCGAGGGAAACTGAAGCCCTTCCTTTACCTTTGGTGAGTTTCGTTTTTAAACGTTCATGAAGATCTGCCTGGGCAATTCAAGCAAACTGGTTATAAAGATGCTCAAGGGTATCTTTACACAATACTTTGACCAGGAGTATTGCATTTGACTTGCATTTCATATTTCTTTGTTTACACAGCTGGTTTGATAGTTACACAAGTGGTTGCCAAGTCTCTCTGCCCCTTTGCAGAGATGGAATAAACTAATTCTGCCAACAGAGAGTTTTCTCCATCATAACATGGAAGCTATGGTGAGCCTGGTGTATATCTGCATTTGTCTTTTGTTTACTTGGGGATTTGAAGTTGAAAAGGTCCTGAATGGATCAAGAGTATCTTTGACAAAGCAGACAAGGATAAAACTGAGACACAGATAAAACAGCTTTCCTATAAGGATTTGCAGAATATGTATTCATTTAAAATTAAATGGTAATTAAAGTGAAAAGGCTGCCTAGACAAGGCTCTAGATACCTAACTCATATATAATGATATCAAGTCCCAGGAGCAAAAATAATGGTGTGAAAATATCTAAGCCAGCCAACTGCAAAAGATTTGTTGCAGTCCTACATCACTTCAGGAAGGATCTTCCATTTGCTCTCCAAAAATACATTAATGAACAAATGTCTTTTGCAACATGCCCAGAAGAGGTTAAGGGTATCTGTGTAATTTTAACTTCAACAGGACATCTCTGAGCTGTGGCCTGGCATGCCTTTGCAGACTCACAGTCTTTTAAAGACTTTTAAAAGTATTTCTGTATTGTTTTCTGTCTGTTCATTAAGTCTGTTATTTAAATTAAAACTTTAATCTCCTAGTATTCATAAAAGTTACTTTGGAAATAAAGGAAGTCAGTGTATCAGAATGTTACTTGTGTCTCCATCTCCTGAGCAACCAACAGAGTAAAACAAGTAGCTTTTTTCTGCTTTGGGCAGTGTGAGGACAGGATGATATTTTTCCACATATTTTAGCTGCAGAGAAGAGTTTTACACTGTAAATTAAACCCAATCCTTTAACCTATACTCTGGTGTAAAAAGGCATTAACCTCATGGAAATGAAGTCTCCTAGGAGTGAGGCTGAGTCATGGTATTCCTGTGCAAAAGCTGAGTGTCCTTCCCTGGCTGTCAATTTGCATTTACCAGCTTAAAAGTTTGATAAAACTGGTATAGTGAACAAAGCACAGGAATGGGACCACTCGTTGTACCTGTATTCCTAAAATCAGAGAAATTTAGGAAAGGCAGTGGTGATGTGTTAGAGCAGAATGGTTTTGGTTTTTAGAGGAACAGTCTAGGGTCACTGACTGTCAAAGATCAAGATCAGAGGAATTCCAAGAAAAGCCTGTAATGCCAAGGAATGCCTGCAAGATGGAAAAGAAGTGTCTTCCTGAAGCCTAATATCCTGTGACTCAAAAAAAGAGGATAGAAAATCTGTATAGGAGAGACAGGTACTTCTCCTTACTGGTAACATTATCTTTTTTATAGTCTAGTACGCTGGAGAAATCTGCAGCCATTCAGAAAGTGTGAAGAGAAAAGGTCTGATTAATGCCTCTCTCTTCAGCAGCTATTCACAGATTACTGAAAGGAGACAGATATTAACATTAGCAGAAAAACTACCCATGTTCGGGTATGTGCCCACACCTCTGCTGCCAGCATAGTTATAGAAGTTTCTCAGAAACAAAAGTTGGTCTGCTTAGCTTTGTCAGAAAAAAATAAATCAGCAGATCACACTCTCACAGCTATAAAAACTTTCATGGTAAGAGATTATATTGGATAAAAAAAAATGATCTGGGGGGTCATACTACTGGCAATTAACTCCTATTTTAAGGAAGCTTTAATTGTATTCTATATAGCCTTATCTTTTCATGCTTTGCAAACAGGCCAAATAAATAAGTGCAAACTGGTTCTTCATAGGATAAATACGTTATTGTGTTCTTTCTTTCAGCTTCTGAGTAAGGAAAAGTAATTTTTCAGTTAGTAAGGAATCAGAGGGTGATTTACAATTTAACACAAAACAAACATTTTGGTGCAGTGTAATTGATACATTTTTTGTGCAGCCACAGTAACCTAGAAGCTATGTTTTGATATCCTCAAAGAGGTGTGTGATGATAGCCTTGGCTGAGCTGAGCTTTCAGGTGATACTTCTAAAATTTGTCTTATTGTGAACATTCTCACTAGTGCTATCACTCAGGAAAGGTTTTATTAAAAAAGTTAATTCCTAAACACAAGGAAACTTTTAATATCAGGTCTGCAGGGGGAGGTACTAAATGATAGCAGGAGAACTACAATACCTTGTAATTTCATTACTGGTCTTCTGCTCCATTCCAGCAGCAACTGTTGGCATCTTACACTGTACAGCCATCAGACAATTCCTCTCAACCTCCTAGTAAACATTTCTTCCCGCTTTCTTTTTAGTATTTTCTGGATAGATTTCTTGTGGGTATAAGGTTAGTACCCCAGCCCCCACCCAGTCTGCAATTACATATCACTCCAGAAACTCTGCTTAGTTTCCCCCAGGGAAGGCTCTGTCTCCCTGTTTTTCCAGAGATCTTTGCCTGCCTGAAGTAGTGAGAGTCATAGTAAAGCAAACTGTACTTTTCTCAAAGTACTCCAAAAAAAGTATATTATAAAGTGTGAGCAGGCAACTTCCCTCACTGTGTAAGATGTATCACAGGGGTATACGATGCAGCAGCAGAAGAGAGAACCCATTGAAAGAAATCATCTTATTCAAGAAAATGACTTCACTATATAAAAAATTTCTAAAGCCTTAGAATTATAAGCAGCTGATTACAGTTTCCATGTTTTGTTCAAGACCTTCATTCAGATGTTACTTAGCCTAAGAGTAAACAGCAACACATCAAAACAGCAACACGTAGACTGCCCACCAATTCTCAACTAAAATTTCTGATTAAAATTATTTATCTTTCTAGAAACATATGATTAATTATATTTCTAATATGATAGCATTCTTCCCTAAGGTCTGCTGGGTTGTATAGAAATATTAACAGAAAAAAAAAGGAACAAATTGATACATTGTATGTATGTCATGTTAAGAAAAAAAGTCAGAAATCATAACAAGTGAGAAGAAATTTGGGATAACACTATGCATGATTGATGCATGCACATCTTCTGAAAAATAAGTCCATAAAAAAATGCTATTACATTAAATCATCTCTCTTTTCTGTCTTCCATCTTAAAATGTTTCAGAAGGAGGTAAGAAATCCCTGAAGTCTAGCATAAAAAAAGTATGTCTCATAGTCAAAGTTCAGTGCCAGGTCCTGTCCTTGCGTCGCAACAACCCCATGCAGTGCTATGGGCTGGGGGAAGCGTGGCTGGAATGTTGCCTCTTGGAAAAGGACCTGAGGGTGCTGGTTGACAGAAGCTGAATGTGAGCCAGTGTTTGCTCAGATGGCCAAGGCAGCCAATGGCATCCTTGCTTAGATCAGTAATAGTGCAGCCAGCAGGACCAGGGCAGTGACTATCTCTCTCTACTTGGCACTGAGGTGAGGACATGCCTTGAATTCTGTGTTCAATTTTGGGCCCCTCACAACCAGAAAGAAACTGAGGTGGTGGAGCAAGGCCAGAGAAGAAAAATGGCTGAAGGGTCTAGAGAGTAAATCATAGGAGAAGAGGTTGAGGGAGTTGTGGGGCAGGGGCTCAGCCTGGAGAAAAGGAGGTTCAGTGGGGGACCTTTTCATTCTACAACTACCTGAAAGGTGGTTGCAGCCTGGTGAGAATTGGTCTCTTCTCCCAGCTAACAAGGAATAGCTAAAAAGTAAATGGCCTTAAGTGGGGCCAGGGGAGGTTTAGTACCAAAAGGGTTATTAAGCCCCAGGATAAGTTGCCCAGGGCAGTGGTGTAATCACCATCCCTGGAAGTATTTAAAAGATGTGTGGATGTAGCACGGGGACATGGTTTCATGGTGGACTTGGTAGCGTTTGTTTAAGGGTTGGACTTGATGATCTTATGACTAAAAGATTTTATGATTCCAGCAAGGGCATATCTAAGGCAGTACCCTCTTCATTTTATCTATCAGTAAGGGGAGAGAGGAACAGCCAAATGTTTATTACATTGCCTTCATTGACTATGCAAGCTGTCAGAGCACTTATTTTTCTGTGGTTTTGCTGTGACTACTTTTCCCTAAAACAACAACTCAGTTGTTTCAAAATCTGCTGTTTGTCTCACAGATTTCTGAGGCAGAAAAAAATTTTGTTTTCTGTGAGCCATACTGACAGAATAATGGATTTTAATCTGTGACTTTCAGTGTCTTGAAAAATTCTTGGAATAACATGAAATACAGAGGTAAAATATTACATATTTAATACATTGCCTCAGGAATTTAATTGCAATATGCATCTAGTATTTAATATGTAAGAGGCTCAGAAAGGCCAGCAATGGAAATAAATTTAAGTGAAAATCTCTGGAGGTCATTGTTAGATATCTGTTGAATGTTGGAAGAAGAAAATATCTGCAAATTTTATTAAACCATAATACCACCTGATGTATATCCACATTTCATCCTGAAGATGCGGACTGAAATAGCCACAAACACTTGGTTCCAAAAACTTGGTTACAACACTTGGTTACAACATTTTCCTGTGTTCTCAGGTGGCAGAACACATACTTCCTCTGGTACATTAAGAAGTTTGCTGATAATTCATTTTTTTTTTCTGAAAATGTAGGCTTAAGACATGCTGTTCTTCCTCTAGTCAACATTCTTTAACCTTTAAAAAGGGGTTAGAAGTCACTGCACCGCTAACTTTCATTGCTTTATCTGCAGGTTGATCTGTTGTTCTGCAAACTTCCAACAAATTGCTATTTACACTTATAAGCAACACCCACACAATTATGTGAAAAGCTCAATCAGGATTAAATTTACCACTATTTATATATAACTTCTGGTTTTTGACCATTCGAATCTAAAACAGCTGAGATTTCAAGAAGATTTCAAAAAGATGGCCCTGAAATGATGCTTGCAGACTGTTTGCTTTTCTTGTATGCTTTTCACTTGTCCAGCTGCTGTCTATCTGTCTTCTACCTTCAGACAAAACCTATTTTTCTGCAATAATTGAATGACTTGATAAATTGAATTGTTCAGCTAATATTCAAGGAATATAAATAGAAAATAAGTCATTGCAGGAGGCTGTGTTTGACAAAGTCTCTGCATGTTAAGGGAATACAAGATAGATTTTATAAAAATGATTGTTATATTTATGCTGCATCTGTTATGAACATTTTTCATGAGTTGCTAAATTACCTTCACTAAATGATTTTGTGGTTAGACTGTTAATAAAGTTGACTAGTTCACAGTCTCAGAGACACAAAAACAATTTAGGAAACTCCTAAAACATTCCAGTCTACATACAGAGATATTAGAAGAAGTAGAGAACATCATTGACAGTCTTTGAGTTTGATCCATGTAACATATCTCTGGAATTTTGCTTGGGAGTTTCTGCACTTAGCTCTCTGATTAAATGACAGCATATCCTTTATTAAGCTAGTCAGCCTAGATATAGTAAACAAAGTCTGCTCAGGATGGCTAGTCCAGCATATCCGCTTGCATGGTGGTCTGATGGACTGCTTGCAAAAGCAGTCTTAAACACCGGTATGAGCACAGGAAATATACATCCTGTTAATGCTGTTCCGTGAAATCTTCTATGTAGCTGGGTACTCTGATAGTGAGCAAAGATTTCAGTATCTATTGTCTGTATGTGTTTTATTAATTGAAGGTAAATGCCTAATTATGGCATATTTACACATGCAAGAAATTTTTTTTTCATGGTGGGAGCAGTCCTGTTGCATTAGCTGGCACTTTGCAGACAACTACAAATCCATATTTTGAGCAAACCTTTGGTGTGTGGTTGAACAGCAGGTATGTGAAGTTACATGCATTCATGCGTACATGCATTCATGCATTCATGTTACCCCTCTGTTTTCACTTCCCATCCCTATATTTACACATTATTTTCTCATTCCTATATATACACGTTAATTCTATCAATCATGTGTCCTTAACAGTACCCATGTGTCTATAATTTATGCAGTTATTAGTTTTTCCTGGCTGTTGTGGAATAAACAGGTGCATGTTTATACTAAACTCAACTGACTGTGCCTCAAGATGTTGGAAAAGCAGAGAATCACAGGATCATTTTGGTTTGAAAAGACTTCAAAGATCATTGCATCCAAACTTTGGCTGAAGTTGACCTTGTCAACAATACCACAGAATTAAGTATCATGTCCAGTTGTTTCTTGAACTTCTCTAGGTATGAGGACTCTACCACCTCCCTGGGCAGCCTGTTCCGAAGTTTAAAAATCCTTTTCATGAAGAAATTTTTCCTGATGTCCAACTTGACTCTCCCCTGACACAACTTTTGGCTATGTCCTCTTGTCCTGTCACTACCTGCCTGGGAGAACAGACTGACCCCCACCTTGATACAGCCTTCTTCCAGGTAGTTGTAGAGAGCCGTAATGTCTCACTTTAAGCATCCCTTTTCTTGAAGCTGAAAAACCCATCTCCCTTAGCTGCTCCTCATATGATTTTCTCTCTAGACCCTTCACCAGCTTTGTTTCCCTTCTCTGGACTTGCTTCAGCACCTCAGTGTCTTTCCTGAACTGAAGGACCCAGAACTGGACACAACAGTTGAGGTGCAGCCTCACCAGTGCTGAGTACAGGGAGCCAAACACTGTTCCAGTCTTGCTGGTCACACTATTTCTGACACAAGCCAGGATGTCCTTGGATTTCTTGGCCACCTGGGCACATGCTGGTGCATATTCTGCTGTCTGTTGACCAGCACCCCCAGGTTCTTTTCTCTCTGGCTGCTTTCCACCACTCTGCCCCCAGCCTGTAGCCTGGGATTATTGTGACCAAAGTACAGGACTTGGCACTTGGCCTTGTTGAACCTCATACTCATCATTGGCCTGAGCCCATCAATACATCCTGTCCAGATCCATCTCCAGAGCTTTCCTGCTCTACAGCAGACATACATTCCCATGCAATGGAGTGTCTTATTTACTGAGGATACACTCAATCCCCCTGTCCAGATCATTAACAAAGATTTTAAACAGGACTGCCCCCGAAAATGATCCCTGGAGGACACCACTGGTGACCAGCTCCCTCATTATCCTTGGATGAATCCCATCCAGTCCCATAGATTTATTAGTGTCTAAATGGCTCAAGCAGGTCAGTAATGACTTTCTCCTGGATTACAGAAAAACTATTCTGCTCCCCGTCCCTGTCTACTAACTCAAAGGTTTTCCCTGAGGATAACCAGTCTTACTATTAAAGACTGAAGCAAAGAAGGTGTTAAGTACCTCAGCCTTTTCCTCATCTTTAGTGACAATGTTCCGTCATGCCTCCAAGAAAGGATGAAGGTTTTCCTTAGCCCTTCTTTTGTTATCTGTATGTTGTTGATATATTTATAAAAACACTTTTTAACATCTTTCACAGCAGTGACCAGATTGACTTCTAGTTGAGCTTCGGCCTTTCTAATTTTCTCTCTACAAGACCTAACGACATCTTCGTACTCTTGTTGAGTTGCCTGACTCTTCTTCCAAAAGTCACAAATTGTCTTTTTTTCCCAGAATTCCTGTGAAAGCAAAGCTGTTCTAGCTCTTGGGTGACTATGCATGCTGAATGCTTCATTTGTACATTTTAACTTCCAACGCTGTAAAATCAATATGCATAGCCTGAAAAAAAATTTGTAGGGAAAATTAGGATGGTTATATTATGTGATGTCTAGACAAAGAACTGCCATATGGGATAAGATCAAAAGTTCATTTGTCTCATTATGCCCCTGACAGCAGGGAATTTTCACAGGGGAGAATATTAAAAAAAAAAAAAGGCATATGTGAATTATTCCTTATAATACATCTAATTTTTCAAAAACAAGATGTGAAAAATCTTCCCTTACTCTACCTGGGAACTGTAAGTATCATCATGCTTAACAAGACAGATGGAGCTATGCTCTTTTAACTTATTTAACCCCTTATGAATCTAGCCAGGCTGTTTGCCTTCAAAATGCTTTATGGCCACAAGTCCCACTACTTAATTACACATAATGTGATCATCATTATATGTCCCTTCTGAGGGTTTCTTTGTACATCCCAAACTTCCACTTCTTTTTTTGAGACAGCAGATCCTGTAGATTTGCTGTCTCCATGCCATTCTCAGGATATACTCTCATTCATTTATTTTCCGAGCTGAAAACTCTTTATATATAACTTCTCCTTCTAAGCAATTTTTTCCCCAGCTCAAGTTGTTCTCATTGAAATGAGAACATTCATTTTGAAGTGTAGCAATATGTATTAGGTCAAGGCTTCCCACTGTAAAAATGCAACTGTAAAGAATGTCATAATGATATTTTCTAGTGCTCAATTCCTTAAAAAAAAACCTACCATAGTGTAAAAAGTTTCAAGAATAGTGACTTGGACCTCTACCAAGAGGAGATAAATTTTGATGACTAAGTAATACATGTTTTATATTTTCACAAGCTTATCTGCGAAGGTGCAGAGTGTCGGTTTGAGGCCACAGACACTGTGCAATCTCTTCTAAGTCTTTGTCTTTTTGTCTTTTATCTTTGCTGAATTAAAGACCAGTACCCACAGTCTCAAAGTACCACTGTAAATTAGGCTGCTTTTGCTTGGATACTGACTATGAACTAAACACATTTATTCCAGGAACCTCTTTTCAGCTTTGCCAGGTTAACTAATATGTGACTCAAAAAATGATAATTAAAGAAAGTAATGGCTTTCCTGATAAATGTCAGAGGAAAAAAAAACAGTTGCATTTCAGGCACCATTCTTTTGACATATATTCAGATATTTAGGCATAGAAAGGCAGAAGTTTATGTTCTTTTTAAAAAAATATATTAAATTCCTTAATTTGTGATGATTTTCTCATGCAACCTGGTTAATGCAACCAGTTGCATTTCTATTGGCCTGTGCTGCATCTTGGCTTGTCAAATCTCTGTAGCCAGATTCCAGACGATTTTTCCCTGTTTCCTCCTTATGAGTTTTAGTGATACCTTTTGGGTTTTGCTTTTGTACATACTTGTCACAGGATACTGTTTTTTCACTGTGAGACTGCACAACTTATACTGAGCAGCCTTCCTAAATACTGAAAATAATTAGGTTTGCAGTGTGCTGTAATAATAAAACCATGGTTTATACCCAGTATATTTATCATGTAAACATGCTACCTTGAAGTTTTTCCTTCTATTACATCACTTCTTGTCTCCAATCAGAGAAGTGAAACCTGCCCAGCACATAGTGGCCTCCAGAAAGAGGCAATATATTTTGTAATCTAAAAGAACTTACAGATCATTGTCCAGATAAACAGAACAGATATTTGAAACTGAAAATTCTGAATGAACTACAGACAGAAGAGGGTATAAAGGACAATTAGAACAGCATACTTTACAGCTTTCCGAAGCAATGTACTTGTTTCAAATTCAGCATTCACACAAGCACCCCCATGTTAGTCTTCAGTATCTCTAGCAATCAAGGTGATGCAGAATGAAACCAAAGCATGCTACAAAATCTGCTGAAAGAGGAGGAGGAAATACCTTCAACAGTAGAAATACTACCGTTAGCCAAAATGCCTACTAATAGAGTTATCTTGGATGTGTTTACATGGACTGCAGAGAAAGCAGTACAGATCTACCTATTGCATGTACTCTAAATACTTAATGTAAAGCATCAAGTGAAGTACATGAATACAAAGTAAATGTACCCGTATGACTAGCAGTCCAAAATCAGAGACTCCAGAAAACTGGAGTTCCATGTTTCAGTTTAGAGGGAGCAGGCAAAACCTTGCTCCCACCAAATTAATGAGGAATAGTCAATGGAGACATGAACAAGATCTTTTTGCTGCTTGTAGACACAGTGATTTGACCATTTAAAAATTATTCCTCCTTATTTCTCCTTGAATTCTCTCACTCCCAGTATTTTATCTCTGGAAACTGTAGGTATTCTGTTGATGAAGGGTCAAGTATGAATAAGCTACAGTGCTAAGTCTGTGCTCTCCTTTGTGGAGCTGTCTTAGCACAGTTTTCCAGTTCTACAAGATGCTATGCTGATTTTTGCTAAAGAAAACAAGAAAATACTTTTTAGGGAATGCAAACACTCTGGATGGAAAGGGTATGTGGCTGTACAATTCACAATTGCTTTTTAGGATGATATATGTGAGCCTAAAGTGAGAAAGCTTATTTGAAGAACTGGTGACCTCCCCACTTCCACTGCAATACAATTTTAAAGTTTGTTTATAAATACAATTCACAGAGTTTAAAGCAAAGTAAACATTGTGTTTATGGTTATTTTTTTTCCTGGAGTAATAAATAACAGAACAAAGTAAATAACAGACTCTATTTGCTAAGTAATTCCTTTTCCAATGCAGGTATAGCATTATCAGTATTCATCACACAGATGATTGATTGCAGGAAGAAGGAATACCACATATGAATGTTCTATGAGTATGTGGTGGTTTGGGGACCGAAGAGGAAGCCTGAAAGAAAAAGAACTCCTTTCCTCTCCTCGGACTGGGGAAGGGATACCTTATTTTCCTCGATTTCCCATCAGCCCCTTGAAGTTGGGAGATACCTGGGAAAAAGGGGCAGAGACTCCCCAAACGACAGAGAACTCTGAGAAGGTAGACTGAGATTATAAGAAAACCAGTGCCCTCTCTCTCTTTGGATGTGTGGCAAGAGAAAGAGCGTTCCACCTCAGCACTGCTCGTCGGAGCCCAACACAACTCCCGCCGCCCCCTGTGAACTCCTGAGCTCGCCGGTCACTATTTCCAGCCAAGAAGGCCCCTGAGAGACCCCCCATGGAACACTGCAACTGCCGGAGGGCGTAAGGGACAACTGTGTTTTCCTGTGGTGCAGGAGCTGCAGTGACTCCTCTGGGCAGTGGGGGGCACTCGGGAGCACAGGGGGGGTTCAGTTACTCTCTTCCAGCCGGCAGTGTGGGTGGGGACGGAGTCTGGAGAGGGAAGGACCACATGCAAACAAAATGGCAGGTGCCGAGTCCAGGGAGAAGCCCCCATAGTGGGGATGGGCCGGTGGCACCCAGTCCAGGGACTGAGAGGGACTGGGGACCGCCAGGAAACATGAGGGAAACTTAGAGGTGGGGGAACACGACCCAGAGCTTCGGTGGAGAACGTGCCGTGTGCCAGGGGCTGCAACGTCTGTGGGGGGGGTCTCTCAGGGGTCTTCTCACTGGAAACAGTGGCCGGCGAGCTTGGGAGTCCGCAGGGAGAGGCAGGAGTGATGGGAGTCGTGCTGGGTCCCGGCGAGCAGTGCTGAGGGGGAGCGCTCTGTCTCTTGCCACACATCCAAAAGAGGAAGAGGGCTGGTCCATCGGTTCTCTTACAATCTCAGTCTACCTTCCCAGAGTTCTCTCTGTTGTTTGGAGAATCTCTGCCCCTTTTTCCCCAGGTATGTCCCAACTTCAAGGGGCTGATGGGAAATCGAGGAAAATAAGGTAACCCCTGCCCAAATTGAAGAGAGGAAAGGAGTTCTTTTTCTTTCTGTCTTCCTCTTCAGTCCCCAAACCGCCACAGAGTATTACACTTCAACTACATTTTCAGAAATATTTTGCTTATCCTTGCCAATTCTGGCCAAAAAAGTGACAAAAAATGTATTATGTAGGAAAACCAATGGCATTTATTCCTAGTTTTAGCATCTAATCACTGTGCTGGGTCCATGCAATACTAGAAACATTTCTCTTAAAAGAAATTGTCACAAAAAAGAACAAGTAAATAACAGCACAGCTGTTTTCTTTCATAAACATATTTATAAACTAGGCTTTTTAATGTTATTTTTGAAACTGCCACATTCACCAACCACCTTAAGTGATGTCTGCCTCTGGCATGAAAACACATCTTGCTGAAATAAAGTGATTTTTTTTATTCTTAGATTCCAAACCTATAAATATTAGTCAGGGGAAAAAAATTATTAAAAAACCCCAAACAAAAAATCAAACAAATGACAAAGTACATAAAGAACATAAAGGGGAATAGATTAATTCTGACACAGTCCTTATGCAGTTATGTTAGAGAATATAGACAAAGCATAGTCCCAATGATACATGATTTTGACACAGGACATGGTTATTTTTAGGGTTTTTGCATGGCTCTCTCCATGGGTAGAATTCATAGGACACATACATACAGGAATTTCCATGCCCTGTCAGTGACTAAACCCCTGAAAGCCAGGCATTGTCTCACCTAGCTCCTGTGCTAATCAGACAGAGACATATGATCTCAATCCAAAAATGACACTGACTCCAGAGCAACAGTGGAGTTTCTCTAAATCGGTGGAGTGATATGTGACAGAAAAAAGTGCCTAGATTTCAAAGTAAGCACAAACAGTTGGTAGAGGGACCTTGAGGTAGCTGCTGGTAGTTAAAGCGCTGATTCTTTACAGTGCAAAACAGTGGAAACTGAAACACAATGTAAATTAATTAAAAAAAAATGAACCACAGACACCATATCACTAAGAAAGCCAGTAACTTTACTGATTTGTCTGCAAAATACAAATTATACCTTATTTCCAGTGAGAGAATCTTTTGAAATTTTCCCATTTTTGTTCACTACAGACAGCTGAATTAAGTCTCTTGAGATACACAGATGTGGTTTAATTTAGTTATAACATCTTGTCATCTAGTGGCGACAAAGTCCAGCTTATGCCGCTGTGAGCCTTTACTTTAATATTTGTTGAAAATGCTTGTATGCTCCCATTTACAAGCTATTTTGTTATCACCATTGTTTTATGGAAGCAAATCCCCATGAAAGAGAAGAAAAAAAGAAAAAAAGGATACAACAAACCATCTGAAGCAATCCAAGTATAATGCCAGCAGTAACTCAGGTCTGATATTAGTTAATCTACAAACGACTCTGGTACTGCATTTTTTAATTTTAATTTTTTTTTAAATGACTTACTTAAGTGACCTTTTTTTTAATCAAACTGAGGTACGAATCAGTCTGAGGTATGAGGAGGGAAGGTAGAAATGCAACACCTGATTATGAAAATAATCAAATGGATACTTTTGATGCACAAAGTCTGTGGCTCAAAGCTTGGATTACTCCACATCTTTGGTTAAAATACATTAACAAAAGCCTTTAATTACATCTACAGTCTGAAGCATTCTATTAGACACCAATGTTCCATCAGTCCTTCAAGAGACGTATAGTGGCAAGAAATTAATGCCATATAACTGACGACATCACAGCAGATGGCACAAACAGGAACAGATGAAATATGCCATGTTTAGGCAACAGCCTTTATTGAGGTTTCAAGTGGCTTTTAAAAAATTACAAAGCATTTACCTTCAAGGCAAAGGAAGAAGGAAAACAAAACAGCTGTTAGACTATAGATAAAAGAGGGTATATAGGAAAGCACATATAATACAAAAGGGTTGACATCCTTGAAAACAGCCAATGAGTTCTTCTATTCTTATGCTAGCCTTACCTGAAAAAGATTTGAAGACAACAGTTTTTATATTACTCATTAAAAATTGCTAAATTCCTCTTCTGGGAAAAATATAGGCCATTTTGTTATAAAACACAACTTTTGAAAGACACTGAAATGACAAAAGCTTTACTGCAATGGCTCAATGCATACAATATACATGTTATGCAGATAGGATATATCATAAAATTGTCACCAGCAATTAAACACTGAGAACACCTTTTAATAGAGGTTAGCTTACCTATAACAACACTTGCAGATGTCTAGAATGCCACTTCAGGTGTTTGAACTTACAATTAAGAATGTTGCCTAAAACATTGTATAGCATGGGTTGGTAAAGTAAATGTTAATACTCTTTCAGGGCTCTGCCCCAAACTCCTTAAATACAAAGAAATCACACAATAACCCCAAATTATCTTTGCAAATACAATAAATGGTAAGGTACAGATAAAGGAACAAGAAAGGTAGACAGTTATAGTTTACAGAAAGTGACTTCACAATCAAAGTTGTGCTTCTTTTCATTAGATCAGTTTGCGAATATGCATTTATCCCCCACAATTTTGCCAGTGTAAGCTAGTTGCCCTCTGCAGCAGGAACAAGAGGGCTGACTGGCATTTATTTTCATGTGATTCTGTTCTACTCGTGTTTATACAAAAATCACTGTCAGAGTTAATATAAATTGCCCAGGCAATACTTTCACGCTACTTTCTGCTTAGTTACTTGCAGTAATATATTACACTGCATCTTCATTAAATATGAAATCTTTCTTTTTTTTTTCATGCGTTGCTGAGGCAAATCGCAAGGTAAACTATTAATATGGCTATTCTTCATATATCAATAGATCAAATCCCCTTCCCCACTGACAAGTTTCTACTACAATACCAATAAAGTTGATTTTCTTTTGAAATGACAACATACATTTGTGATATATTTGCATATTTTTGACACACCAAAGTTTAAAATTCTCAGAAGAGAATATGAATATAGATTCATTTGAATGTGAAGAAAGTGGTTTCAAAAACAGGTTTTTTGTGTTTTAAAATTAATTATGGGCCCCATTTGACTTTTTTTGTTTTTTGTTTTTTTTTTTGGGGTGTGTTTTTTTCTTTTTTGTTATTATTTTTTTTTTAAAACATGCGTATCTTTGTTTACCCTGCAGTTTGCTACACTAGCCCCCCTGCACAGCTGAGAGTGTCTGTAAGACAGGCTTCTGTAAGGTCATGATAAGTGAAGAGCCTATGTCACTGTAGTCTGATCAACATTCTCTACTACAGAGAGGTACAGTCCATCACTGAGCAGTGCACAGCAACTGCACATAGAGGTGGCAAAAAGAATGTGTATTTCCCTTAGCAAAGCATTTTATGTTAACATTTCGCTGTTGCAGCTATATCCTTCATCATAGTGTCAATGTATGTAGGTAAGACCTGGAAGGACTCTAGAAAAAAAAAAAGTATTACAGTTTTACTATGGCACTAACATTTTGCTTAAACACTTTTCCCCTCCAACAGAAAGATTAAACTGAAACACTTTAATATACCTTTTTTTTCCTAATAAATAAGAGGGACTTGAAGAAAATGGCATATGCCCTCTGATCAAGCTTAGTCAAAGGAACAATATGAGGCTGGACAAAATGTAGATGCCATATGCTGAAGCAAGTCCTGATCTGGAGCAAATACGCAGAGAGCATTGCTCAACAACATGCCCATTGTGAGATGATGTGAATGCGGAGGTCCATGAGAAATGAGGAGCTGATGGCCAATGTTGGCTGTGTAAGATCAATCAACTTTGAATGATCTCTTAGCTGATGATCTCTCTAAGAGGGAGGTCTGTGAGAGAGGGGAGTAATCTTTATAATGGGCACACTTGCACTGATGCCTCCCTTTGCTTCTCCCCGCTGCTTCGGCACACATTCACCTGCACTCATGTAGCTGGCAGCTGTTAAAAGCTGTATGTCCAACGCTGACAGGCAGAATACCAGCTTCATTAATGAGAAAGGGCCGACTTACAACACTTTGTCATTTAATTAATGGAAAACTAGAAGATACGCAGGATGTTAAGTAATAGGAGGGCCCTTAACTTGTTACAATGCACAAAACAGCATGAAAGAACTAATCAGTATATACAATGGATCTCAGTTCACCCAACTGATTGTAAAATGCTGTATTAAAATGATTTAGGATGTTACACCATGGGTAAAGTCTAACTGTTTACAGATCAGTCTTTCAACAGCTGACTTTTATCTGTAAAATATATACCCAGTAAAAGAAAACATAAAGAAAAGAGTTAAATGTGCAACTGCACAAATATAATTCCCCACTATTAAGATAACAAAAACTTTTGCTATTACCATTATTATTATATATATTAGAAAGCTATTCACAAGCATGTTCATTTCACAGATTTTTTTTAAAAGATTCTTATATTTCATATAATTAGAAATACACATTTCAAAAACAAAACTTCTGCAAAGAGAAAACAGTTATCTTGGTTAGCAAAGCATGGAGTTCCTCAAGGCTTAGGGTAGTGCTTTCTATACAAAAAGTCCTTTTTGTTTGTTTCTTCAGGACTGTTTAAAAGATTAGCAAAGCTATTAAGGAAGAAAGAACACATTTTGGCTTAAGAAAACTACAAAAGCCCACAAATGCTTTGCAAACTCTTACTTTTTAATATGAAAATAAGCAAAATGTAATGTACATATTTTTATACTTTTTATTTAATAAGTGATGCAGACCCAGAATATTTAAAATCAAATATGTCAGCCCTCAAACTCAATATTTTTACAAGTATGGTCCTCTTTAAATGTTTTGATCCTTTTAACTGAGTGCCATACTCTAACAATATGCCTGAATGTTTGTGAGCATTTTCGGTATGTTAGGTGACCCACTTTCTTTCTACCAACAATTCATGGCCACCCAACTGCTGGGTCTGTCAAAACATCTGTACATTTTCTATATGTTGCATAACAGCTGCTTTCTCTCTCAGTAAAGATCTGCCATTTCTGGCAAATGTTTTCCTTTTATCTATTTACATGTAAATAACGTTGAACCTGCAACATGACACTATCTATTGTAACATACATTTTGCAAAGGAGCACAACAGTGAAAAGAAGTTAGCCTTAAAATCTAGTCTGTACAAGTGTTTTGTTGTACAACTCAAGTGCTAAGCTTATCTCAGCATTTCTGTTTATCCTTATACTGCATCACTGAGGCAATTTAAAAGTACTTTTACAAAACAGAGTACCTGACTTTTTTTTTTTTTTCACACACGGCACATATAATGCATATTGATCCCTCCCCCCTCCCCCCATTAAGGTATAGCACACACCCTCTGTCCTGGTGCCAAGGCAGCCTCAGAGCACTATTCCAGCCTGAAATCACTCAGCCAGGGAAAGAGCACCTATCTCCAGCACTCCTATTTCTCAGCCATCCCTCCCTTCTTCCCAAACCTGCTTACAAAAGATTCCCACTCTGTGGTGTGGAAGAAGCTGCACCTACTCCCAGACTATCTTTGACCACTGTGTAAATTTAAGCCCAGCAAATGCCTCAGGTAGCAGGGAGAGAAGAGGCCACAACGGACCCAAGAGGTTAGAGCTGCACAAGCTGGGGCAGGGGGAGTATAAAAAGTAGCCAGATTATCATGTCTGAAGGGAGGGCTGAGAGCATGTGTGTGCATGTGTGTGCAAGCAAAGCCAAGGAAGGTTACATCTGGAGAGTGGCTTCATGACTTTTGGCAGATAACAGTTTCGACCACAAAAGTGTTTTCAAAGTGACGAATACGGTGACAGTTTCCAGCCTCCCGTCGACTGATACCTAGAAGTGATTTAAAGAGAGGAGATTCAATAAATCATAATCTATAGGAACTGAAGCAAGAAGGGGAAGGAAAACCGACAAGATGCAACCGCTGAATTTTGAAGTGCAGGAACAACATAACCCATATGGAAAACAATGTTATCTGGTATCTTTGGAAGAATATTCCATATTCTTGAGGCCTTAGTCCTTCAGTAAAAGCTGCCATGGGCTGAGGAAGCTGCCTGGAAACAGCTGGTTTCAGCTGACAGCATCTCAGTGTTATCTCAGAGACCACAAAACCTCAAGTAACCAGCAGAAGTCACAGGCTGGTACAGAGCACAGCCCTGAATGCAGCCAAGGAGGGCTTAAAATAGCTACTTCCCCTCTGGCTGTTTGTATCCCTGCATACACTTATCCTGCTGTGGCCCCAGCCCCTATGGGAAACAAGCAATGCTCCCTTAAACTGCAGGACCCTGGCTCTGGGCACCTCTGCCAGGCAGCTCCTCCCTTCTTACAGCAAGCTGGTGGTGCCCTGATGAGAACCAGGACCAGTCAGTGTGCCAGCAACTCCTGCACATCAGAGCAGCTCCCACTGGGAAAGCATCATGGGCTACAGCCATGGTGACTTCTGCNATAATGAATGGAACTTGATAGAAAACAAAGAAAACAGGATGTTCTACCTCCAATTGCTTTATCTGCCCTTCACTCCTATACAGATGATAGTGCCAAATCTGCAGCAAGCACTTTCATAAGTTACAGAGTTCATGAATAATAGCACTCACATTAGCAAATGTAGCCTTTGTTTTCATTTTTTCCTTCTTTTTTTCTTTGCTTTTGTAAATAATAAGTTAACACATATAAGAAACTGTAAATATAAGACTTTGTCATTCCAATTTAGTGTACTATTTCACTCTTCCTGAAAACTTATTAAAAAGAATCCAACAAGAACAAATATATTTCTGTCCTTTTGTTTTCTGTTGCTTAGGAGATCCAAGGACTTCACCTGAGTAAATAAGCTGCCAGTTTAGCAGGTATGATAAGATTACACATGATTTTAGATGCCAAGCTTATAGCTAAACCTGGAAGTTCAACAATAAAGGATGGTGGAGCCTGGGGATTTGATTTAGAAGTGTTTGATTTGAGCAAATGACATGTCACTTTGCAAAGTTTGGGATAACTAAAAAAACCCATGCTAGATAAAAATAACCATATTCAGTCAAATTTACTCACATGGAACATACTTGCATTCTATTCTGTGACAGCTTATGAAGTAACAAATCGAGAGGGGTAAGCTGAATTTTCACTGAAACAGCTGGTATTGCTGTACTACAATATTGCCTCTTTAACAGTGGTTCAGAGAAGTATGACAATGCACTTCTATAGACTTTTCTACAGATTCCTTGTGATTCATCAGCAGGGTTACATAAGTACCTGGTATACAAATTGGAGGGAGTTTTATACATGTTCAGGTTGATATCCATTTTGAATGCCTTTTTTTTTTTTTTT